>LPNX010512151.1:909090-936629 GCA_001517045.1 Pseudotsuga menziesii | reverse complement strand
ATATATATATATATATATATCAAGATAATTCTTAAAGAAATTTTCTAAACATTCAAACAGACATTATTAATGTGTCAAATATTGGGCATTATCGCAATGTGACATAACCCTTCACAAATATCACAATGTGACACAACCCTTGATGAATGTCGCTAATGTAGCATAACATATGATAAACGTCACAATGCGACATAATTACCATGTTGCATTATGACTATGTTGAGTAATGTGGTAATGTGACAATATGTAACTCATTGTAATGTTGCACAATGATTAGGTGTAGTGATATTTTCAGGTGTTAATTCTGTTTTGACATAAACGAAGGGTTATGTTCGATTGCGTCATTTCTATATGAATATATTATATTGTGGTTATGTTAATTAATGTGGTTCATTGCATTACAACATTAAAAGTAATTTAATAAGACAAATATATGTTTAATTTATGAAGTGCTATGGTGGATTATCATAGTGAGTGAGCATCAAGTTGAATTGTGACGTTGCTCTATGGTCATGATGGTTATTGGATTTTTGTTACATGATGCCATTAATTAAATTGTTTTGTAGTAGTTGGGTTTAGTTTTATTTTGAATTTCCTTTTGCATTCTAAAATCGATGAAGGGCTATCTTGGATTATGATGTTCATTGCTGCTTATGGTGTCTTGTGACATGCGGTGTATAGAAAGTCATCATAAATTACATGATCGTTAGTTATGTTGTTTTCATTTGAACAAGGTGTGAATGTCAATTGTGGAGCAAATATGGAATATCTTTGTTATTTCAAGTGGGAATAATTGTTATATAATTTGCAATGTTTGTACTGAAATGTTTTCGTAGACTGGAATACTGCAACAGTTGTTTAATTGATGTTTATTTAATGTGAAACTAAATTATTTTCTGAGCAATTTCAGTTCCATATATTTTATGATTCGTGATATTTATGAAAAAATAAAATTCTTAAACGAATACAAAAAGTAACAATTTCAATATAATAGTAAGCAATGCATCCATGAATATGATGTAAATGAATGTATGGATTGTTAAAATGAGGAAATATAGGAATTTAATTGCAACAATTACATATATTATTTAACTTGTTACTTGAGAAAGTGAAATATTGTATTGATTATTTAAATTGTAACTTGAGTAACTGATATATGCAATTGTTGAAAAACCTTTGACATTACGCCAACTTAGTATGGAAAGTCATCATAAATTACCTTATCATTAGTTATGGAATATCTTTGTTATTTCAAGCGCAAAAAATGTGTTCTTTAATGTGCAATGTTTGTTATCATACCGAGTTGAAATTGAATGCTTTGTTTATTCATTTGTTGATAATGCAATCTTTTAGTGTGTGAGGGAAAGATATGTAATATTAGTTGTACTATTTAAAATATGTAAAGTATTGTTTCCATTAAATTCTCGATCTAGCCAATAAATTTTGATGTTATACAGTAAATAAATCTGTTTATTTTAGATCAAAAGAAATAAAAATAGTGATTTGAAGCAAAAAATCAAACATAGCCACTCCAAATTTCCATATCCTTTATAAAAAGATTCATGGCTAAAGATATGTTTTATTTAAAACCAAAACATACCAAAAGTTGCACAAAGTGAAAAAACTAAAACACAGCTTTGTTTACAAAGACTCATAAACCTATTGAATTACATGCCAAAATCCTACAGGGACTGAAACAATGTCGGAGGGAATGGGAGAAGATCATTGAATAAAACCATGCTTGGAGTTAGAGGAAAGAAATTCGTATACATGATAATGTTACTGCATTGATTGTTTGCTGGCAACGGTAGACGGTGATTTGGAAGCGATGATATTTCATCAACTACTAAATGAGTAACACTGCAAGTTTCCAAATCATAGTATATGAATGGAATTTCAGCATTCTTGCACATCAATATAAAATTTCCAACTACTTGGAATGGTAGATAGTTTGAACAATGAATATTTATATTTCTTGTCATACCTTGTAAAAGGGTCCATCTTAACCCTTTACCATCCTCGAAATGACTATCTGTTTGTTGAACACAATGTTGACCGCGTTTGAAATCCTAGATTTCATCTATGCACCATATACTTGTAAAACCATCATTCACAAGGCATATCAATCGGTTGTAGTGTAAGGTCAGACACATAGATCGTTTCCTACACCCTGTGTAAATTAAATGCATACCCCATATATTCATCTCAATGTTCAGCGAGTACAGTCTGTACACATATGAGGCACCTTCTTCAGAAGTTATTTTCACATGCAACCAATAAATTTTTCCTTTATAAAAAATAGCATCTTTAGGACCAGTAGGTTCACCATCAGCACCAATTGTTTCTCTCCAAACTCTTTGGATATTGCTGCAGATAAAAAAAATTAGGACCGTGTTCAGTACGCTGATGACATACAAGTATCCATCCATGTTTTTGTTGACCAGCGTTGCCTATCAGAGAAAAGAAACCATAGTCTCCTATATCAGTAATTCCTATATTTGAGAAACGCTTTATGAATGGATTTACGATGTAATAATCCTTATGCCCTCGTAGAGGACAATGTTTTGAGAGCAAAATGATTGAACCAACTATACATTCAATCGTATATCTATATTCTGGATAAGGGACATGCAACAAAGATGTATGTCCTATATGATTGATAAACTTATATACAAAATGGTTTTGATACTATCCCAATAGTTCAATTAGAAGCCCAGTTTCTGTTATATTGTTATTTTTCCAAGCACTAACAAAAGATGGCCTGGACAATAGCTCTTCACAATGTTTATAGATTGATCGCAAACGAACCAATGTTGAAAATGGCACCCATAGGACAATCATCTCTAGAAACTCGAGTGGTAGTAAACTCCAAATGCTCGGATCCATTTGCAATTAACTAAAAAAAATATTAAAAATACATAGTTATTACCAACAGAAACATAATAAATTATAAAAATAATTTCTTTGCATAACACAAACATAGTAGAACATAACCATGAACCAATGTCAGAAGACACCATAAGCACCAATGAACATCATAATCCAAAATAACCCTTCATCTATTTTAGAATGCAAAAAGAAATTGAAAATAAAAATAAACCCAACTACTACAAAACAATTTAATTAATGGCATCATGTAACAAATATCCAGCAACCAACATTACCATATTCCAACAGAAACATAACAAATCATAAAAATAATTTCTTTGAACGAACACACAAAGCTATTTAAGCTACTCATAAATAAAATTAAAAATACATAGTTATTACCAACAGAAACATAATAAATTATAAAAGTAATTTCTTTGCATAACACAAACATAGTAGAACATCACCATGAACCAATGACACAAGACACCATAAGCACCAATGAACACCAGAATCCAAGAGAACCCTTCATCGATTTCAGAATGCAAAAAGAAATTCAAAATAAAAATAAACCCAACTACTACAAAACAATTTAATTAATGGCATCTTGTAACAAAAATCGAGCAACCAACATTACCATATTGCAACAGAAACATAACAAATCATAAAAATAATTTCTTTGAACGAACACACAAAGCTATTTAGCCTACTCATAAATAACATTAAAAAATACATAGTTACTACCAACAGTAACATAATAAATTATAAAAATAATTTCTTTGCATAACACAGACATAGTAGAACATAACCATGAACCAATGGCACAAGACACCATAAGCACCAATGAACATCAGAATCCAATACAACCCTTCATCGATTTCAGAATGCAAAAAGAAATTCAAAATAAAAATAAACCCAACTACTACAAAACAATTTAATTAATGGCATCATGTAAAACAAATCCAGCAACCAACATTACCATATTGCAGCAGAAACATAACAAATCATAAAAATAATTTATTTGAACCAGCACACAAATCTATTTAAACTACTTATAAATAAGATATAGGTTGACAATAGATTACTTAGGAACAAATCAAAATTCAAAATATTATTCAAACTTATAAAATATCTTCAACACATTTAGATAACTGTATGCAACGATAGAGTGAATAAATACAATGATGCGAACAGAAAGAAAAAGCACTCTCACTATTTTTTTATATAGATGGTGATGACAGTGGCTCAACAATCTTTTTATTTTCTTGGCATGACGCCATGAATTTTCTTTGCTTTTTTTTCAGTATTTTTTGGGTTTTTCTTGCCAAGATCATGAATTCCGTTCTTCACCAATCTGTGGTTAGGCTCATATTTTATTGCATCCTCAAGCTTGTCATATACCAACCCAAAACCTGAAGATCTTTGTCCATACGTACGAAAACCGTAAATAAATATTTGTTGTGTAACAGTAATGCCAAATTTCTTCCCTATCTCCTTTTGAATTTCTAGTTTGGAAAGGTTTCCTCATCCAGGATGTAGAACATGTATCTGAAATCGACGCCTCAACCTTGGTTCATCTATGAGGTGTCTGATGCATACTGTTGGACGATGTTTGATTTTTTTTACATCCATTTTTTATTTGGATTTGACGCAAAGATCTGGAAAATAAAAACATATATGGTTTTATGAATTCGAACATCATGATAACCAAATAATACAATAAACAACATTGGATGAAATGTGGCATAAGCACTAAAACTCTAAGATATCAATAACAATTAAAACATACAATATAACAAAACGTAAGTTGCATAAAATGGTAACATGCATGGTCATGGTTATATATGTCAAAATCATTGGCATGTCATCTCGTAATCTATCATTCAATACTGTTTTTCTGGCACATTTCATCAGCACATTCACATTTAATCGATAAAACCCAATTAAAAAAATTACATTTAGTTGTGAGGATATTATGAAAAAAAAAAGATAACTAACTATATCTTTACTCTTTCAACACATACAAAAGAATATGAAGAACAAAAATCCAAATAAATTAGTAAAAAAAATAATGGCTACCACTATGTTTTTATGTTGTAATACAACTTAACAAATGCTTGTAGATTGAATTGTAATTGAACATATTGAAAAAGTGTATGTTAACATATAGGAAAAAAACTTATTCTCGACAACTATATGAAAAGACAATGAATAAATAGAGATTAAACTCTGTCAGTTTGTAATTTGGTTTGCTCTCTTGCAATCTATATTTATTCCTACCAATTCAAATAATAACAACGAAACATGTCAATATAAATATCTATACAATAAACAATCAAGTTACCTAATAACCTAATAGTTGTGATCTTTAAGCTGAAATAGATTCCAACCGTTGTTCTTCTTTTTCCCTGATTGTAGCATATGCACTTTTGGCCATCTTTGAATACCTTTCAAATGTAAACAACGGAGATATTCGTAAACCATCAATAGATTTTACCCTTGAAATTGCTGTGAAAGTTAAACCTTGCCTCTCTACGATACTGATATCAATGGTTGCCCTTTGTAAAGTCAAACCTTGTGATTTGTGTATGGTAAGAGCCCAAGCCATACGCAATGGGATTTGTTTGTGATTTCCTCTAGCAATAGGTGCTATTGGAACAATTTTTGGATATCTAATGTCCCATGGTAAACCAATGTAATCATCAAATGAGACTGTAGCATACATTGGCAGTTGTGGTGGTCTGGATCCATCAGAGAAAAAAATGTTTTGAACTATCCCAAGTGCTCCATTTACCAACCCTGCTTCCACCCACAAGTTACACGTCAACATCACTCGCTGACCAGGACATAAAAGCACTTCTTGTTGAAGTTGGTCATCATCAACATTAGAAAAATATTTATTCTTCGTATGTTCAGCAACGCATCGTGCTATAGGAATTCCAAGTGACTTTAGCATGCATCGTTTATGTACATTTAGCAAGTTGTTCATAGGAAACAAATGGATTTCTGAACTGAAAGTATTACTTTCAGTACCATCCATATTTGCATCTGTTTGTGACATTAAAAGATTCCAATCATCCACTGTTGGGTTTGCATTTCTGATGTTGGTTAGCAACCTCTTAAATTTGACTTGATTTGGATATGTGCCTTGTTGACGAAATATCATGTCCAATGTAACAACCTTTCTGAAATATTTCCATAAGACCCTGCCAGCCATGTTTCCTACGTACAATGGTTTATCTTTGACAAGAGGCAACTACCCAAGATCTCCAAGAAGAATCAATGATCTCCCACCAAAAGGCACTGACCTTTTTTCAGGAAATGCCTCCCGAAGACGTGAATCAATTTGTATGAAAACCTTGGCCCAATGAAACTCATTTCATCAATTAAAATGTGTGTAACATATCGCATTTCTTCTTGCAATACAGAAAGTGACTAACCCTGTAAATATTTGAAGTCTTTAATAGGGATTCTAAGGGCCAAGTGAATTGTTTTGGCTCATATGTTGAAGGCAGCTACTCCTGTAGGTGCCAGCAATAGAAAAGGGCTTTTTCCATTTATGGAATGCATTGAAAATTCATGTCCAATACAATGTATAAGGTAAGACTTTCCTGTCCCTGTAGTTCCTTGAATTATCATCTTCAGCGGGTCTGCATTAGGTCCTTCATGGAAATGTTCAATAATAGTTTCAAAACAAAGACGTTGCTTATCAGAAAATGAGGATGGAGAAGCCAACCTAGAATGTGAGAGATCTGGTATGGATCCTCTTGAGCGTACATTTTTTATGAAATATGTCGGGTCCTCTAAGTTTCTATTCGAACCTGTAGTACTATTCCATGCATGGATCAAGTCAAAGTCTCTGCGACCAAGAGTATCAATGTCTGAAACTTGAACAGTATTGGGAGGAACAAGACGTGACAACATCTCCCACTCATCCATGTCATTCTCATGAATCACTTCATCTTCATGTGTATCGTCATATTCTTCATTGGTATCTGGTTCTAAAGGTATCCTATTGACATGCCAAGCTCAATATCTAAGGATCCTCCAGTTATGAATAATAATTTCTGTGCTGACTCCAATATCAATCTGAATGTTTCTAAACGGTTTATAGAGAAGTAATTCACTGAGGCAAAATGACTCAAAGGAATCTGAATTTTTGTTAGGAACCTCACAGAACCGTGGCCATACACGAACTATCATAGGTGTATCTCTTGGCTTCCACGGTTCTCTCTGATGTCAACCACTAAAAGACCATGATCGTGCCATTTCAATCAAAGATAAGTGCTCCAGAAATGGAGGCCTCTTTTGGTAGTGTTCTAGAAACCCTGACCCTGTTGGGAATTTGTTGTTATCCGAGTTGGAAGAAACTATTTTGAATATTTTTCTGCCAACACTAACTGAAACAAAGCTATGGCTAGAAATAACAAGAGGAAGCTTTAACAACATATGACAGGTTTCATGTGCTCCTATATCTCTTTCCACAATTGTTTCAGCAAGAAAATTTTTATATGCACATATAGAGGGAATGTCAGAGTCAATGACATTGGAAATTCTTGTCAACATGTCTTGATAGCTTTCTAATCTTCTCTCTGATTTTGAAGCATACTTTGCAATGTATTTCAAAACTGCATGACGTGAAAGAACCGGCTGGCAATTAATATTGGCACGCCATATTGAAAGAAGAGGAATGTTATGAACATTTAACATGTCGTCGTTGCGAGCAGGTTCATATTTTTTTTGTCCTTTTTCATTGACAAATATTTTCGACTGGTCTTGAAGTTCCCATGGTGCATTGTATCGGCACATGTAGGAGGAACCTTTTTTTCGTAAACATGAATGAACACTGCATCTTGTGTGTTGTTGCACTCGATTCGCTAGTTGCTCATAATCATCAAGGGGATCTGTATTGAATATTTCACTGGTATCCAATAAGCAAGGATCTTCCTCTAGAGGTTGATGAATAGATATATTCCTGTGGTGAGCATCACAAGGATTCCATGTTGTTACACAGTTGTCAAAGCATCATCTTGCTGCATCAACTCTTATCATGTCTGTCCAATCCAGTTGTTCCATGTTTGGTGCGCCTTCTAACCACAGAAATCCATGGATATGTGTTGATCCCCTATGTTTCCATTCATACCTATGAAACTCATCATGTTTCAATAATATTAGCTTGCAACAAAATTTCAAGTAATAATCTAACATGTTAGATTAAAAAATAGAATAAGGAAACGACGTACCTGTACCAGTAGTCTTCAGCATGAAGGTATTTTACAATGATTTCATCATGAAATATACTGAAACGTTCATGCATATACTTTGCAACAATATGTGGATAGTTTATAACATTATCGGTTCTCCATCTATTTATGTTCTGTGCAAAGACACGTGCAGAATTGGGCATAACTTTATGTAGGTCTGGCCACTTGGTATCAGCTGCACTCAGAGTGAAAAACAAAGTTGGGCAACCGATTTTTGATATCATGTCAGTAAGCTCACTGCGACATATGTTCCAGTATGCCTTCGTTCCTCGAAGAAATGAACCAAAACGCATCAATCGTTCGGCTAATTTGGTGTCAGTGAATTCAATGAGCTCCTTACATAAATCTTCAATTGTGGTAGGTATGCCATCTTCAATGTTTTTTTTCACGAATACAGCAGTTGTTCCTTGGATTTGATGTCTCATTATCATGTTCAATAAAAAATACCGAAACCTTGGATGTTTTCCAAACCTTTGATCACAATATTTAAGTAGGTGCAACCCATACTCATGTAAGCGGACATCCTTCGAACGTGGTTGCAACCAATCAGCAGTGCCCGTGGAAAACAATGTTGGAAATGCCATGTCAAACAAACCTCTTGTGTTGTATTCATTTATTGGAGACAAACCAATCTCTGGCCATTCCATATCTAAATCTGACAAAGAAGATTATTTGTTAACAAAGTTTCGTATCTCGTCTATCTCTCTTTGTGTATTTGGAATTCTAGCTGTAAAGGATGAAGGATGAGTTTCGAGTCGATGAGTTCCAAATCTATCAATGTTTGCATCAATCTCTTCTGAGTCAGCTATGTCAGAGTTGATATAACGCAATTTAGAGGATACATCTGTTGGCTGGTCTGGGAGACATACGACTGATTCTGGATCAACTTCAACATCTCAATAATATTTGTCCATCCATATTTTGTAATGCAATGCATCCATTAATCGCGACCTACTAACAATGCAATCACAGTGCTTGGATGGATGCCCTTCTCTCCTGATAATTAATATGTCTAGGTCTTCTATTCGACAAGGAAGATTCTTAACAATTGAAACGATATCTTGTGGGAAGCTAATTGTATGGCCACTGTATTTATATTGACCTCCACGTGCATGTGTGACCTGCAGTATTGGATTCACTCATGCTATTAACATTTCTTCAACCTGTGTCAAAATTGATAAAACAGGAGGTTTTTTGCCAGGATTCATGTTGTTATCTCGAGAAAAATGATGGATACCATGCTCTTTCCTACATCTCACACAAATAGGTCCTTCATCTCGTCTGAAAACATTCATTCCAGGGTATGATTCATGACAAACATTACACATTTGCACAATTGACAATTTATCAATTTCAGCACGAAATGCTTGATGGAAAGAGGACATTTGTTGGAAAAATTCAACCATGTTTCTTGATGTATGTATATTTAAACCTAGATCTTGAGCATGGACGTTACCATTCAATGCAAAGTGAGGTGAGACATGACGACATCTCTCTCCTTTGTTGTTGCGACGATGTAGATTCCTGACTTGCCTTCGTCAAGTACCATCGCCTGAAACCTGACCCAAATGGATTTCATCATGAAAATTATAATGAAGGTTGGTTGCCATCATATCGTTCAGATAAGTTGGGGTTTGAATGTTGTGTCCTCAACGAGCCTCGACACTATTATCCTAAAAAGTGAAAATGTCGTTGTTAAATATTATGTCAAATCTTTTGGTAAGATCTAAATATGGAAGTTGTGTATGAATAGGCTGAGTAAGACCTTTGATGTTCCAAGAAAAATAGTCCTTTCTACAGCTCCACTTGGTCTACTGATCATGATCTAGTTTCTAATTATTGCTTGATCATTCATTGGTGTAGAATTTTTTTCCCAATTGAGGTCCATGTTCTTCGATTGGTTGCACACAACATAATTTTGACCGACATTTTGTAGAGAGTCATCGTCACCAGAAGACGGAATGACATTGATCGATGTCATGTCGTTTCGACAATTATGTCCATGGATGCTACTATCCTGGAATTTCAAAATGATTTCTCATTGAATTATTGAACACGAAGATGAAATAGTATTGTATCTAATCCTACCTTATTTTAATCAAGGTCAAATGTATGGTTGTTGTCATGGATAGGTGAAACAATACCTTGGTTGTTCCAACAGAAATAGTTCTTGCTGGATTGGACATTTGCAAACCGGTTTTGAGTTGATTTTGAAACCCTTGATCTTCATTCGTTAACAATGCATTGTTTGCGTGGCTGTGTGAGTCATTCATAGTAGACTTGGAAATCGTGTCCTTTGTTGTTCCAAGAGAAATTGTTCTTATACCACTGGTTCTTTCAGCTGTATTGGTGTTATCATTTTGTATTGTTTCATTTTGATTTGTATACACAACTTCCTTGCGCTCATCAAATGATCGATTCGGAAAATTGTTGCGAGTAGTTATCTAAACATTGAACATGTATGTAAGTATATCTATATTGTACAGATAAATACTTTTTCAAATATAGACAACGCCATGTAATCCTTATACCTTGGTGCCATGATTAGAAAACATTTCACCCGAAGTATGATCTACGAAAGGTTCAATAACTTCATTCAACCTTTCGTTACAGTTGTCGCTATATGTAGGAGTTGATGATATAAATTGACTTCAGCGATTTGATCTCCTCATTATATCAGATATGCTCTGGAATTTAGTGGGCTTGCCCTGAGAATCAATGACATTTGCAAAGAAATGACCATGTCATTCTCTTATTTGTCTGCCAATTTGCTCACTATTCTCTTGGTATATTAAATGATGTTTCCTATTAATGCCTTCCTTTTTTTTATTATAGTGTTTTTACGAGGATTCATTTTTTGTGTAAAGCGATGTTTCCATCAAGTTCTTCTCACTGCTCCAATTATTATTTTTCTCTGACGACATATCTACATGAGCATAAAAAACTAGTTAATGTCAAACCATATTAGTGTACAAAGTCATGTTACAGGTATAGCAAAAAGAAACACAAACGTAAAAGTTTTCAACTTTATTCAAAGATTATCTTATAATATTTCTAGGAGTTTTGAACTTTATTCAAATATTATCTTATAATATTTGTATTGCCGAAGATCGCCAAGATATAAACTAATATTGTACTCAAGTTTTGTATCCAAGAAAAAAAAAATGGCATGTATGAATAATTTCTATTTCATAGAGAATGTAAATTGGCAAACATCAGAATAGACAAATCCAATAAGCATGGTAATGAAGTATTGAAGATGTCGATTTGCATAAGTACAGGTAAGTAAAATTCCATATGTAGCATTGATTGCCAAAAATCCGATAAAGTAGGTTGGGAAGAAATATTTTGAATAAGTATGATTAAGAACCATCCAAACATGTCAACTTGCATAACATACATGCAAGTTACATGCCATATATGTTTATATTATCCCATTGAAAACACATCATCAATTGAATCCATGTTTGGGCAACTTAGAATGATGGATATGTTTTCTACAAGCTCAACAACACTTAGGTGTGTTGGATTTTCAAGTTTGGATAATGCAGAATCCAACATTCTATCCTCGCTTACAAAATTAGAATGTGTGTCGATGAAGTCATAGAAACCAAAAGTAAGACGGTCGTATTTGCACATGAGCATGTAATTATCAAATGCTGCAATAGGAAAATATCCACAAAATTTGCCATTAATGCCCGAGGTCAAATTAGACATGATACTCCATCGCAATCCACCTTCTAAACATCCATTTCTTATCGAAGAATTTGTTGAATCATTTTGATTGTTTGTTGGTTCTATAGACCACATTGTAGTTCTCCCATCATTGATAAAACAAAGAAGCTCATTGCAATAACATGCTAGGCTAATCGATAATGTTGTATTCAAGTGTGGAATAAACTGGAACCCCCATTTGTTATCCTCAAGATCTATCCAACATAGCTTGTATATACATATATGATTATCTCTAGAAACCACATGACTATCCACCCATAACATTGTTTGATTATACAATATGGGATTTTTGGGCCGCAAAACATCACCATCTATAGGACATGTTTGTCTCCACTGCATATGAATACTACTGGAAATAAAATATTTTGTTTGAAATTCTGTATAAACATGTTTCAGTGCTACCCAATGGTATTTTTGTTGTTCAAAATTTTTCAACAATGTAAAGAAACCCCAATCACCAAGACCAAGAGACCCTACAAATGTACAAGTATTTGTGAATGGATTGGCGATGTAGTAGTTTCTTTTTCGATATAAGATACTGGAGGATGAAACTGCAACAATTGAACCACATGTGGATTCAATTTTGTATTCGTTGTTTAGGAGTTGCATAGACAAAGATGAACATTTTCCTATTTGGCTAATGTAATGGCCAATGAACCGATGTCTACCAAAAGAGCCAAAACCAACCAAAACTCCATATTCTTTCATTTGATTGTGTTTCCATTGTGAGATGAAATTGTTTTTGGACATAATATGATTCCAACCATTTGCAAACCATTTTCAAACGGATAATCATAGATAAAGGCAAGCAAAGAAAGATCATTTCAAGTATGTCTATTGGCAGATATTTCCAAATCACAGGGACCATATCCATTTCTATAACACAAAATAAGAGAATCGGTTAGCAAATGGATTAATGTAAATATGCCTTTAGTTTCAAATAGTCATAAAACACAGGCTTTTTTTTGCAGGCATAAGTATAATTTAAAAGTGCTATACTAAGGGAAACATTTTTTTGCATGTTACTTGTACAATTGAAGTACAATATAAAATGACGAAATGTAAAGATGATCGCAAAAAAATACATACACTACAAGAAAACATAACATCCACAATGGATATTTTTTTGTGCAATATAATTTTTTAGATATATGTAATGATTACATGGATGTAGATAATATAAAAAGATGATCAAAATTCACAAAATATGCAAAAAAAACATCATTTTTGCATATTGTTTACATGCCATAACGCTCCAATGACCCATCCCAATTTGTAGGAAAAGGGAGTAAATTGTCGAATGCTTTCATGCTTGGAGTTAGAGGGCAAAAATTTCTAGACATTACAACGTTTTTACATTGGATGTCTATTGGCATAGGCAATCGATGACTTCGGAGCAATGATCCTTCATCGAGTCCTACATGAGTAACCCTGCAAGTGTTGAGGTCATAATATATGTACAGGATTCGGCCATACCTACACATCAGAATAAAACTCCCCACATCCCCAAATGGAAGGTACCTAAGACAACGTGTATTATATGGAGTGTCATAACTTCTAAAAGGGTCCATCTCAAATCTCTTCCAAATATACAAAACCCATGCACCTCCTCAACTGCAGATGCACCAATCCTCAAAGCTACCATTTCAGTTATGGACCATATAGTTGTCCTACCATCGTTCACAAGACATAGCAACTGGTTTTGATGTATAGTCAAACACATGGATCGTTTGATGCGTCCTGTATGAATTGCATGACAAGCCCATTTGTTCAATCCAATGTCGAGTGACCACATAGTATAGGAATATAGAGCATCTTCCTCTGAAATGATTCTCATATGTAGCCAATATAGTTTTCCATTAAAAAAAACTGCATCTTTAGGAGGGGTTGGAATGAAGCCAGTTGCATCAATTTCTTCGCAATCTCTATTCACATTGCTGGACACACAAAAATTTGAACCATGTTCATTCTCTTCATGACGAACAACTATCCATCCGTGTTTGTGATCACCGATGTTGCTTATGAGTGTGAAGAAACCAAGCACTCGAATTTCAATCACGCCTATATATAAAAACAGTCCTTCGAATGGGTTAATAATAAAGTAGCGCTTGTGACCTGGAAATGAAAAAAACATCGATAGCAAAATATTTGAACCAGTCGTGCATTCAACTGAATAATTATTTTCTGGATTGGTAATATGCAGAAAAGACATATGACCTACAGAATTTATAAACTTATATAGTATTTCGATCTCGTATGGGCGCCAGACTTCAACAAAAAAAACAACTTCAGTTATGTGATTGTTCAACCAAGAAGTTCTAAATGCTCGTTGCCACAAAATTGCCTGGAAATGTTTAGAAGTTGATCCCAACCGGATCAATGTCGAAAAAGGAACCCACAACAAAATCAGTTCCAAGATCTCCATTGGCAACAAACTCCAAATGGCAGAATCCATTTGTAGCTATATAACAAAACAATGAAAAAACATATGGTTATGAACAAAACCAATAAAATTAAAACAATATTTATTTTACTATTTTATACATGGAACATAACTTCATTTGTTGACATAAAGCAACGTCTATGTCAAAGACAAAATTGATCTACCAATTTCAATTTTGAGGCCATTGACATGTGCTTTATGATTCCAACATCCAAAAGCGGATGTTACAGTGATAAACGACATGTCAATGTTATGTATCCTATGTCTAACATCCAACAATGGAATGCTAAATGAGATCTCTCAACTATTCATTTATAAATGTGAGTTTTACATCCAAATGCGTTTCTGGTTGGGCCACATATACGTTAAACAAAACCTAATATATCATTTTCAGGTTTCTCATGATTATAGATATTGAGGTCAATGACATGTCATTTATCAGTCTAACATCCAAAAATTGGATGTGCAAGAGGGGCCTCACCAATTGGCTGAGCACGTGTATCTTGACTTCTGGCATGATGACACGTCTCTCTCAAATGGTAATTTATGAATACCATGGGACAAACCTAATGTATCATTTTTTCAGTTTTCTCATGATTATAAATATTGAGGTCATTGACATGTCATTTATCAGTCTAACATCCAAAAATTGGATGTGCAAGAGGGGCCTCACCAATTGGCTAAGCACATGTCTCTTGACTTCTGACGTCATGACACATCTCTCTCAAATGGTATTCATAAATTTATAATTTATCAATACCATGGGACTCTGGACTAAAATTTTTATATAAAAACAACATTTAAGCATTTCCGTAATACATATCCATAAAGGGAAATTTCATATAGTATTTTGAAAAACAACGCTACTTCTCCGTAGTATTTTGAAAAGAAACAATAGCTACAAAAAAAGTAGGTAATATACAAATGCAAGAGAATATATATATATATTAACATTTAAACATAGGTAATACATATCCATAAAGGGAAATTTGATATAGTATTTTGAAAAAAAACAATACCTACAAAAAAGTAGGTAATATAAAAAACCAAGATTATATATATATTTAATTTTGTTGTCTTGCATTTCTAATTTGGTCAATAATTTCTTCTTGTTGAGCTAAATCTTCCCAAGATCTCTCAAACTCTTCTCTTGTTCTGGCTGTATTTAGTACTAAATTGAATAATTGGGAAGATATGGAAATCTGAGTCCCAAAACCATTGGGCAAATTTGGTTGGATTCGTTGCGGTATTGTCATGCTTCTTTCAAAATGTAAAATCAGATGTGCGTGAACAACAAAGTTTATTAGTTAAGGCAGTGCTTCATAGTTTAACTCTTTCTAGTATATTAATAATTCAAAGTTTAATACAAACACACCACTTATATAGTGACAGAGCAAGACAATAAAGATGAAAAGACTAAATTACTTAACTCATATAATTTCAAATGTTCAATTGGTTACAACTAAAATGTAATTTTTATAATTTTGTATCTTATTACATAGTGTCGATAGTTTGCAATGACCATGCCAATAGTAAAGGAAATTACTTCATTTGAAGCATCATTTACATTTAGCATGATACTTGTTGATTTTCAAGTGGGTGTAGTTGCAATGTGGTTTTTGAAAGGATAGTTTATATTTTATATTTTAAAGTTTTGAGTTTTCTTTATATGATATGTTTTTATCAAAATTACATCAACAATTTAGATGGTGGTCTCTACCATAGGTTAACAGGATTGAGGCATACATGTCAACTTCAACAACTTTTCTAGTCTTTTTGTTGAATTATGTGATTCTATGTATAGAGACTGTTTATATTGAATTACCCCTAAATAACCGGAAAGATGTTTCCCCTTAAATACTTGGAAATATAAGGAGGTCAAATAGAATAACAAAACCTCTAATTGTAACCAAGTTCATTGATGAATCCTTTGAGGTTAATGAGCTTTGTTGCTTGTGCTATAGAGTCTAGGGTTTTGTAGAATTGTACCTTTATTGGTACTACTTGGTTCCTTGGTATCTGAGAATGATGTCCCCAAGTGTTGTGTCGAACATGTATTATAGAAACAAAACAAATTGCATGTTTATATATGGATAGTTTCAAGTGATAATTACCTAATATATATGGTTAAGGTTGTTTTTAATATATTAAAACAATATGTTTTATTGTGGGGTTTAGAATTAGGTGTAAGCTAGAGGTTTGAATCTCATATTATGGCTTTTGAAATAGGTTTTGAGGAGGGGTGATAGGGATTTCAAAGGTTTTAAGAGGTTGTGTTCAGTGTATACTAATGTTTTGTGTTATTTTTTTTTGCATATGGGAATAAGCTTGAGAGAAACCGACCAATACTTCTTTATGTTTCATGGATAGTAATGCTGGTAAATGATGGACCTTTAGAGAGAATGATAGGGGTTCAATCGTTGTATGAAGATCATAAGTGAAAGATTTTCCATTATTTGGAAAATATTTAAAGCTTGGAAGATTGGAAGAGCAACAAGTGTGATAATAGGAATGTATAGTATCAATATTTCCAATGGATTTGGTTGGGAAAAACATGACAAAAACAAAATCCAATAAATCAAGAAAAAAAGGCTTCCAAATAAATAAAAAAGAAAAAAAGAAAAAAACTCCCATTAAAAAATTGTAAACTATGAAGGCATTATCTTCTCCTGTAATAATATAATAAACACACTTTCATGTGGAAGTCTAATATGCCTAAAGGCACTTGGAAGTAATATTTTGTGAAGGTGTTGTATGATGCAGTGCTACTTGAAGGGGTACTAAAGGAATTACAAGGTGTCCAGCGATGGGACTTACCAAGGGTACACTATCACTAAGTACCAATTGTATTCATTATGTGTATGGTTCCCCAACCTCATGTTTACCTATTGAATGACATATCTCTATGATTATTTAAAGACATCAAAACATGTGTGTAGCCTAAAAAAATTCTATGAAATATCCAGGATTCCATAAATGTCATCTCTAATTCATTCACCATTCATCATGATCAAAATAGCAGCGAAAAGAATGAAAATAATAGCCTGGAAATAAGTCATGCTGAGTATATTAGAAAGCAAAGCGAGCCATGCGCTTTTAACCTAGACAAAGGAGGTAATATCCAGGATTCCATAGAGGAAAATTCTTACAGCTTCAATGCACTGAATAATAAGGGTAATCATCAAATCGAGATAAAAGTAAAAAATAAAAAATCCTAACTATATAAAGATCAAGTACTGATATAATTCGGGCACAAATTTAAGTATGATTAAAGTTTTGCCATTAGTTTAGTTCATGTAGAAGCATAATTTTATGTTTTTCTGTAAACCTAACCAAACTTAAGTCTTCTTTAAGTCTTCTTTAATCACACAAGTACAAAGCCTCCAAGAAAACCCTATTGCTAGCCGTTGAAACTTCTTGAACATCCTAGGAGTTGAGAATACTAAAACCCTGGTTCTTCTTCTCTCTTAAAACGAAAAACCAAATCAATGAAGTAATAAACTTAACTTTAATAATAAATGTAAAATTTTAAATTGATATTAACATATAACCATTCTAGTTAATTGCAAAAGGCAATACCTTTTTTTATAATAAATGCTTTCATTAACTTAATATGTTTAATATCGCAAAGCCTTCATTATACAATCAATCGCTATAAATATTGGTTATGTTTAAATTTTTTAATTTATTTAGTAATTTTAATTATATTCAACTCTATATTACTATTTATATTTACTACTGTTAACACAATAATAATGTTAAATCGTTGTGTTTTTGAATATCCCATACATTTGTTTTTATATAAACATAAATATATATATTATTCTAATATAATAAAACCCTAGTTCTTCTTCTCTTTTAAAACGAAAAACCAAATCGATGATACCATGTTATATTGTGTTATAATATATTATAGCTTCAATTAATTCTCCATATTTTGATTTATAAGTTATAACTATGTTATTACAAAGATCCAGAAATTTCTTTTTCGTATCCTAAAGGATTATTTTTGATATCCTTGGAATTTAAACTTTTCAATTTATAGAGCTTCTTAATCATACCCCACCACTAAATATTCTAGATCTCAATAATATATTTTTAGTTCCACTTATTTTTCTTTAAATTTGGTAATAAACTATTTACCATAAAAATTATATATATAATTTTTTTATATGATTTGTTCCATTTTTTATTAATATTATATATATATTAAATATATTAAACTATTTTATATCTTTTTACATTAATTTTATGAATAAATACTCTTAATCTATCATTTAATATATATTAGTTTAATAAATATTGTTTTTATAGGAAGATACTTATAAGTAGTAATTATGGAAATCAATTTTAGTTATTATCTTATATTTTGGACTTGTTTAAAGAGATAAATAAGATTAACCCAAATGTAACACAAAGCAACAGGGAGCAGAACATATATTAACTACATTCGGAAAAATGGCATGCCTTTTTCGGCTAACGAATCCAACTTTGAATTTGGGTGGGACAATAAGTAGGCAGGAGTAAATGTTTTATTAGCCAAGGTAATTAAATACATTAAGTTTTCTAATTTTCTTCCAAGTATCTAGGGTTCATTTTCCTTCAATAACTGGGGACTACACGCATTTAATGCAGAAATTCTTGCTGAGGAATGTGTCGGATCTACAAACTTACAAGGAGCATGCTGACTACTTCATCTGCTCTCTGATGCCAGAATCACCTTATTCACTGAAACCATACACACCAGGTTCTATATTTGCACAGACACTATAACCAAGAACGATGATATTGTTCCAATTTTTTTTTTTTGTCAATTCCAATGTGTTAAGAAGTTAATCATGTATGAGTATGGTTTACAGGTGGACTAATCTACAAGCCAGGAGGAAGTAACATGCAGTGAGTTACAGCCTTGTCATTTCTACTTTTATCCTATGCTAATTACTTGGGACGTTCTTCTCAAGTTGTTAAATGTGGAACAATACAATTCACTCCTGCTAGCCTCAGAACAGTTGCCAGTGCCAGGTATTGTCTATTGAAATGAAAATTTCATACCCTAATTCTTAAATTTTTTAACAGTATTTTATTTTAGAAAAAATTCTATGATGGTTCATACTAAACTGATATTATGGTTGATGGTATATACAGGTAGATTACATATTGGGAAATAATCCTCTGAATCTTTTGTATATGGTGGGATATGGTCCTCGCTTTCCTTCAATCAGGGTTCCACACTCTGCTTCAAAGGAGTCGGTAGAAGAAAGAGTGCTAAAAACAATGTTGTAGAGTATGTTACCCCTCAAGTTGCATATGAAATTTGAGGCATTAGTTCCAGTAGAGCAATGACGAGGATTGCATCTTGGAAGTAGAAAGTAAGTTACAACTTAAACTATACATTAATGCGAAGACATTAATTATTATTTAAAAAAGCATTATATTCGCATAGCCACTTTGGCCAGTGCTTCACTTTGATATCATAAAATAATTTCTTGAATTAAAATTTGCATTCACATATTAATATTTTCAAAAATAAGTTAACAAACATGATATTTATAAACCAAAACAGTCCAGTTTTCAATTTCTAGGTTGATGCTGAAAAGCCTGAATAAGAAGGGCTGAGCTAGAGAGATGATAAATAACTAATAATAAGAGCTTAACATCTACCCAAAACATGTTTAAGTTATCAGATATGTAACAACTTTCATGTATTCAAAAAGTAAAGTAGTCACCGGATTGAATGACTTAGGAGATTTGAACACTCTACCTATCTGTGGGATGCGTTACATGCTTCTTTCTTCACTTACAAATAGGAAATCGTCTTTATAAATAGGTTAAGGAGTCCATTTATATAGCAAAAAAAAAGCCTCTTAAGGGAGAGCTGATATAAATAAACTGCTATTGCTACTTTAGACCGGTTCCTCTAACCTTTTTGTACATGATAGCTACATAACTCATTTAATAATAATGCTATAAATTTTGGGCTAGACTATCATTTTACATGGACCATATTTTCGTATATAATACATAGATATAACTCCAGTTAATAATCATGCTCAAAGAAAAAAACCAGTACATGATAAAATAAGGTTAATCTAGTAGAGAGGGGGGTGAGTAATAATACTGACTACCAAGATTACAAAATGATTGTATGCATATTTATACACTAAACATAGGGCTGCTCCCTTCTTCTAGTACTCGAGTTCAAAGGTATATGCTCAAGAGAAATACAAGTTGGTTACGCTGAATTTATTTGTATAATGTAATCAAATCGTTGAAGTAGTTAGTTTTTTGTATTGATTATTTGTAAAATGTAATCAAATCATTCAAATAGTTAGTTTTGTGCATTCATTAATACAAACAAAGCTCAAACGGAACCCCTCTTCATTGCAACCAATAAGCAAGAATAGTGATAGCGCCCATGCTCGTTTCACACGAAAACAAATTTACATTGCATATCAGTGTAACATCTATGCAAGTAAAAGGGTATATAGACTATTCCAAATGTGGGGCCTATACCCTCATCAACAGTTAGGAAATACAACAGAAAATTGCAGGCAACCATAATAGAATTAGCTAACCTTGTTACAAACATTTTTGCAGGTGAGGTCTTTAAGGGATAGAAAAACTGGTCATTAGAGTAGTCCAATCCCATCCAAGTAATCAAATTCTAAAGCTTTAATTTATTTTCAAAATGTTTTAATCTTATCTTTTCCTCATGCTTAAAAGCCTGGTTCTCTCTGGTCATCCCATTTCATTCTACATAAAAACACCATAAACACCATATTTGCTATTTGGAAATTATCCTACTGACTTGCAAATGTGAAATATATATGTGATTCATTCATGAGTCCGAACCAATTTTTCAGAATAATCAGTCATTGATGTGATGGCAATTGGTCACAGAAAATCTAAAATCATGCAACTCTATCAGCTTGAGCTTATCATTTAAGAACGACTTGCTAGTGTAAAAGCATGCGTTATAATTGGTGGTGGGAGATTGTTCTGAACTTGAAACTCTTCGGCTACGAAAGATTCACGCAGGATGGGATAACTGGTAAAGTTGTTTTTCCCTCTTGGTTGAATGTAGATTCTCGTGAGGAAACTATCCCTGAACCCTTGTTGGGCAAATGGAACTTCAAAAGAGCTTGTGATTATTATATAATAGTGAGGTACGATGACATGGAGCACTATGTGTTAATGAAAAAACCTAAGATTTGCAGCACTTGTACAATTTACCGCTCGTTCCAGAGATAGGAAGCAAAGATCCCAACCCTAATATTTTGGTGGGGGCAGTCGTTGGAGGGCCAGATAAAAATGACCAATATCCAGATAATGGGACAAACTTCAACCAATCAGAACCCACTACCTGACGCAGATATATACTAAACCTCTTCGAATAAAATTACTGGAATTATTTTGTGAGCGTTCCGGAATCTGAGGCTTACCTCTAATGCACAGGCGAATCGGTGAATGGCAAAACGGTGAAACTGAAACAGTTTTCTTGCTCCAAGACGGCACAGGAATGGCGAAATGGCGGAACTGAAAGCACAGGAAATTTTAACAAATCACCAAACAGGAAATGTTAACAAATCTCTGAACAGAAAATTTTAACAAATCTTCGAACATCATCTTATTTACAATACACAAAATCTAAGGTTTACCTCTAATGCACAGTCGAATCGACGAATGGCGAAACGACGAAACTGAAAAAGTTTTCTTGCTCCAAGACGGCACAGGAATGGCGAAACAAAGAAGCAAAAGAGTATGGAAACTGGGTTTTCGAAACTGTTTTGCTTGGTGTTTATGCCACGTCTCTCCTCCACCACCACGTATCTCCTCCACATCTCCTAACAGACTCATCGGCGGCTAACAGACTCCTCGCGGGCGATCTGCTCTCCTAACAAACCACGTATCTCCTCCACGTCTCCTAACAGACTCCTCGGCAGCTAACATACTCCTTGCGGGCGATGTGCTCTCCTAACAAACTCCTCACTGGACGACTAGTTAACCTAGTTAAAAGATCAGACAATTCAAATCATCCGGGTTAGACACTTGGTGTGTTTTGCTAGATCTTGATGATACGCTCAAGCAAGTCCATCCCCAAAATATCACATATAAACGCCGATATTTAAACTTTGGAATTACTTTGCGAGATGAGAAACCTGGCATCAGGATGTCGTTAGCACAAAGCGCAATGTCAACAGTTATAATTTCCCGTTTTTCTGAAGTAATGGTAAAAGCAGGCGATATAAGAAAATAAAGGCTGTGAAAAGTAAAAGACGAAAAGGTACGTACAAATTAATTGTCCATATCGTTTTTGAACTTCAACATTTTACTTTTCGCTTGGCCATTAAGAACATCGCAGGTGTACAAGGTTATGATGCAGTCTGGATTTGGAATTATTTAAAGAAGTATATTGGTTTTTTTAATCATAATTTGTTTGTATTAATAAAATAATCAAGTACACTGAGCTATTCCAATTTCCACATAGTAAAATAATGAAGTTTGATGTGTACATACTATATTTTAAAGCAAGGATGACTTCACCAGTTTTGGAAAATATAGCGAAGTTGGAAGCTGCGCTCTTTCTTGCGTGTCTACACAAAACACCAAAAGCCAATCCGTCTTCCACGCAATTACAAACTAAAAATCTGTCGCTTTTTCGTATCATATTTCAACGCTCATTATAGCTTCTTGAAATATGGGCGTTTGGCATTCCTGGTCATTAATTTTTATATTTAATAAATAAACCCACACTATCTCAATTTGAACGGTGTAAATGACCGTAACATCCAATGCTGATATTCGAACTTTCCACACGCATAATGCGAAGTTGCACTTCTCCCACTCGATCTTTCTGAGATAATTATGACCAACAATTGATTTAAGAAGGTGAACAATACGTTCATGAGCTTTTGTTGGAGAGATGATGTAAACTCAATCTTGTATAGTAAATTTTTTTTTTTTTTTAAAGCATAATTTTAATGAATTTATTTACAAAGTATAAAGGATCAGAAGCAACCACATAATGTCCCTAGTAGTTAGCTTGATCCAAATGCGGCTGCCTATTTCTTTCACAAATTCTTCGCGTGGGACAACGTTAGAGAATATCCCACCGTAGTTGACAATCTTGACTGGGTGAACATAATGACCTACGATTCACTGGCGGCCCTTTACGATCCCGTTGCATGCAAATTGTACACTGAATCAACACGTAATTTTCTTGTAAAGACACACGCATCTGAATGAACAATTTGTTTTGACATGCATGGATTTAGGAGCAATCTAAATGAACAATTTGTTTTGATAGGCATGGATTTTTATAGGGTTTGGTCCGTTCACATTACCTTATCTTTTGATAGGATTTCACTATCACGTTAGCTTGTTCCAAATGCGGTTGAAACAATTGAACCAAAGTCCAAATCGAATAACAATGACAGAACGATTACATGTTACAAATATTCCTTTAGGATTTCATTTGCATATATAAAGATCAAAGCTACATATGATAGTAGGGCAATGTATAATCTCCTAAGTTCACAACATCAAAGGCGGAATCTTCAATCAGTAATATAGCTGGGCGATTATAATTATCATAAACTAGCAACCGGATAATCTTACCATCTCTTGCTGCCAAGGACCATCCAGCATTTAATGTTTTGCAGTTCCCAAAATACTATATGTACAATGATCTTCTTTTGATCCAACATGATCTATTCAAAACAAAAGATACTAATTCTAAGTACCTCAGCTCTCCACTTCTTTGCAAACTTATAAAAAAGTTGTAACAAAGTTGACTAATTCATCGACACTGTATGAGAAAGGGTCGAGAAAATTACCGTGTTCTTGGGTTGAGACTTTAAAGCTCACGACGTACTCTGGATGAATATGAGTATTCATATGTGTACTCCAAATAATACAATGTTTTGGATTTGTTATATCATCTACACCACTGTCATAATGTTCAGTGCTAGGATGACATTGTTGGGAACCAGGTTGAACCTGCTTCATGTTTCCCATTATTACTCGGCATAACACCATGTGCCGTAAGGCATTTTCGTCAACATCTGAATAACCAGCATCACCAAAAAAATAATGCCACTATTTCAATAGTCTACAAGCCAAGTCAACTTACAAAGCTTTAGGATGAGACTTGCTGCTGCCCCTCTTGTTAACTTATGCACTTGCACTTGTACATAGATCTATTCCATTCTATCTTATAGCTTACACATGAAATTTCTTCACTTATCTATCATTGCTTTATCATATAATTTTCATGTGCACTTATCTATCAAAGTGTTTTTATATAATATTCACACATGAAGATGTAAAGACGTATGGCTTTTAGGATTGAAACTATATTTTAGGATGATTTTTAATTTTATTTTATGAACTTACACCATAATCACACTATGATATCAAAATATAAGACGGTTTTTGATATCAAAATTGATTGAATTATTTTCAGGTGAAAATAAATTCCTTGATTTTTCTATATAAAGATAAATATCTTATTAAAAAGTTCACATACAATCCTTTGCTACTTATAGATGAGGACTCAATATCAACAATCAATTGATGCAGAAACAATAAAATAGTTTTTAAATGTCTTCAAAATCTCTTCCCTAAAATGTGAAAAGGCCAAACTTCTCTCCATACCATAGTCATATCGGCTCACGTCTCTCGATACAATCACAACAGCGATGAGTAATATAATTATTTTTTACTTGTCTCAATTCAAGTGCATGTACATAGATTATGAATCTTAACATAGAAATATTTCTATCTCTTCATCAACTATTCTGATGAGAAGTTTGTGCTGAATAAAATTTCTTATCCATCATGACAATGAGAACGCATTAAGGAAATTCTCTCCCATCATTTATTAGAGACCACCAGTTAATTTACACATCAAAATCCAGTGGACTCGTGGTAGAGATCGCCATTAATTTGTTTGTTATAACATGCAAATCTAGATTATTTTGGTAAATCATATTTCGATTTTCCTTCAAATCATAAAATGCAGAACAATCATTATTACTGTAACTAAGGTATTTTTAGTCATATTTCGTTTACTATCTTTGGCTTATTCGAATATAGAGCTAGAGTGTCTATAGCCTCTCACCAAACCCTATAGCCTCTCACCAAACCAAGTGCAGAAATGAATAATAAAAGACAAATATTTTATTTAATTTCAAAAGTATGACAGGTTCATAGAGATATTATTGTGAAATGTCAATCAGAATCAATAGGTTTCTATCAAACCATGAGCAGGTGTTTTCATAAATGTGAACCTTTATATTCAACAATTGTCTACCAAACCACAGGAGAAGGTGTTTAAACAAGTGAATCTGAATCCACATCGGTCTACCAAACTAGGAGCTATTTGTCTTATGCATTCAAACGGTTTTTCTAATCGAACGTTTGTCTTATGAATTCAACACGAAGAAATAAAGTGATTTGTTATGATTGTTTTCGTTGATTTCCAACAGCAAATTGCCAAGATTTCCAACATTGTTGGTTATAAAGATTGTTATAAATAATTACGTTGATGATCGAAGATTTTGATATACATGCGTAGAGATCGCTTCACTTGCCAGCTCTCAATGAAATATATCAAATGGATCAGGTTTAAGGAGTTCTATTCACGTTTGAGAATTGTATCCAACTATAATATAATGCAATGGGATTTTAATTGATAGCAAAAATGGAGCATGTGATATTCCAACAGAAAACCACAATCTTTGTGATCTGTACACAACCTGGAATTATTAATCTTGTAGTGTGAAAGAAAACAATGAAGTTGTAGAAGTATAATGGGAAGATTGAATACCTTCTCATTATTAAGAACATATTAAATAGGAAATACAAAATAGCAATACTATGAGCAAATACCATAGGTCGGAAAATACCATGGGTTACCTAACTCACTAACTAACTACGGGTGAGATTGCAATTTTCAACAAACCCCCTTAATCTCAACTGGTAGTACATCTTCAGCACTGTCTATGCCTGAGTGCTCTCTCTGATATACAAATGCATATGTTCCCAATGGTTTTGGTGAACATGTCAGCCAACTACTCCTTAGAGCCACAAAACAGTACAGAAATTTGTCAATCATTGACTAACTCACGAATGAAATGATAGCGAGTGTCAATGTGTTTGCTTTTTCTATAAAATAGTTTATGTTTAGACAATTGTACTGTAGAGCTATTATCATAGAAAATAGAAGTGGGGTCTTTTGCAATGTGTCTCGTATCCTTTAACATTCTTCTTAGCCAAACTGCATGGCAATTTGCTGTGGTGGCTGCTACATATTCTGCTTCTGCAGAAGACATGCTCACAATGAGTTGTTTCTAAGATGCCCAAGAGATCAAATTTGTACCCAAATGGAAAGCATAACCAGATGTGCTTTGTCAGTGTACCCTGTGAGAGTATTGTCTGTTGTATGAGTGTACCAGAGGCCATATCCAAGTGTGCCTGCAACATATCTCAAAATTCTTTTTCCAACTTTCTAGTGAGAGTCTTTGGGAGACTCCATAAATCTGGAAATAATACTGAGAGCATACATCAAATCAGGTCTTGTTGCAGTCAAGTACATTAAACTGCCTACCATTTGTTTATAGAGTGTATTATTTACTGTTGGTTCATCATCATTCTTGGTTAACTTGGTGCCAAGAGCTATAGGGGTTTCTGTTGGTTTACATTTATCCATTCTGAATCTCTACAAAATATCAGTAGCATACTTATGTTGGTAGATAAAAATACTTTTATCAGTTTGAGTAACTTCTAGGATAAGGAAGTACTTCATCAATCCTAGATCAGTCATTTGAAATTCATTTTTCATGACTGTCCTCAAATCTTCAAGCATCAAATTACCAGTGTAAATCATGCCATCAACATAAAGACATACCATCAATATTTTACCTTGCTTTGTTTTGACATACAGAGTGGGCTTGCTACTACTTCTGCTAAAACCATTGTTGATGGGGTAGGAGTCAATCCTACTGTACCAAGTTTGTGGAGCTTATGGGTAATTCCATGAAGGTGGGTAACATTTTTTGGCCAAATTTGGCAATGAAAACCTAATTTTTTACTCATGTGCTAGACAGAATCCCTCGAAACGCATATATGCCATGTGATTTTCAACTTGGAGTTAAAAAAAATATTGTAGAATATTATGTTGGCTTCCCAATGATTTTTTTTTTTAAATATTCTGATGTCATTTAATG
>LPNX010512151.1:869026-907827 GCA_001517045.1 Pseudotsuga menziesii | reverse complement strand
ATATATATGAGCATGATCTACACAAACTGCACTGTGGTCTTCATATTTTTTTGTTAATTTATTTCGCCATATACAATTATTTATTATTTTTCGAAAATGACCACATTTGATTTCAGCATCATTTTATACACGTGTGTCCATCCCAGCTTTTTTTCACTGCTTTCAAAAATTGAAAAACCAAAGATACCCTTTTGAAGAGGACATGTCGATGTGTGGGTTTGTGCATTTTTAAGAAATTTTTGCATGTGTATTTTTTACCCTACGGATTTTTCTTTGAGATGCTTGGAAGTTGTTGTCAGGTTTTCTAAGTGTAAGTTTTAGAACTAATTAAAAAAAAACCCATATGAATGCCAAAATGCATGCATGATACCTCAATAGATAGAGGATTCAGTGATGAATCTATCGGTATAAACTCCACTCAATTATGTGCCATGAATGCCAGCGTTTACACCACTAGAAGACACAGAGAAATATTGATTTTCCTGTAAGAGGGTCAATTCTCACTGGGGCTTCACTTGTTGACTAATATCCTATCACGTTAGTTCATATTGTGGGTTTTAAAATTATCAAAAATTGAACCAATATATTGCAGGTATTGGGGGGCATGAGGGGTTTAAGGTGGGGGTGGGTAGGGTGGTTTAGAAGGATTGAGGTATAAAAAGGGGTGGGGAGGAGTTTTTAAGTATTGGGAGGGGGTTTCAACAAAAAGAGTTTGGGTCAATATCTCTGGAAATTAAGGGTATTCTTTAATATCCCACGATCGCATGTGCTATGTGAGAGGTTCACTAAGTGAAGTCCCCGTGCCAATTCTTTGTTTTTCAGGCCCTCGATTGAGGTATTCAAATCCCTTGACCGAGGTTTTAACAGTAACTCGATCAAGGGTTTATGAGACCCTCGTTCAATGGTCTAATAAACCATTGATTGAGCTACTGTTAAAACCTCTTTTTATATTTTTTTGCACAAGGACCTCGATCGAGGTCTTAAAACCTAGGTCAAGGTTTTCATAAAACCTAGATAGATGGTTTTTTAAAACCTAGATCAAGGTCTTAAAACCTAGATCGAAGTATTGATAAACCCTCAATCGAGCTTTTAACACCTCGATCGAGGGTTTAAAAAAACCTTGATTGAGCACTTGTTAAACCCTCCGTCGAGATGTTATGACCTCGATCGAGCGTTTAAAAATTGCTTGATCGAGGTACTTTTTTGTTTTTTTTCCGAAAGCGCCTTGCCAAAAAGTGTAACCCAACTCCATGGATGCACCCTTTTTTTAGACCATACAAGGCATTTTCCAGCTTATACACTTTGTCTTCATGAACTTTGACAGTATAACCAGGTGGCTGTTCAACATAAACTTCTTCTTCAAGAATGCCATTAAGAAAGGAAGATTTCACATCCATTTGATACACAGGCCATTAATTTTTTACTGCAATGGTAAGTACAGCTCTGATGGTATCCATCCTTGCTACAGGAGAAAAGGTTTCATCATAATCTACACCATACTTCTATGCATATCCTTTCGCAACCAACCTTGCCTTATACTTTTCAAGTTCTCCTTTTTCATTCAATTTGGTCTTATAGACCCATTTGACTCCAATACTAGTGTTGTCTGCAGGGATGTCAACAAGATCCCAAGTCTAGTTTTTCTCTATTGCATCAATCTCTTTATTCATGGCTTTCACCCATTGTGCATCCTTCACTACTTTATTAAAAGATGTGGGCTGACAGGAGAAGAGAGAAAACTGAAGTTTCTCATCAATAATTGGAGTTTGTTCATATAACTCTCTCAAGCTTTTTGGTTTTCTGGTTCTGTGGTGGACCGTCTGTTGCTTCTTCTTGTCGTTGTACTTCCAATCTTGGAAGTCTGATAGGAAAATCTAGCTGATGTGAGTGTTCTTTGTGTTGTATGTCTGAAGGATCACTCCATCTTTTGTCTTCAATGAAATTTATGTCTCTACTCACCATAAGCTTTTTTGTGACAGGATTATACAGCTTGTATGCCTTGTGTTGTTCACTATAACCAGTGAAAATGCAACGCTCACTTTTCTTGTCTAACTTTCTTATAAGTTCATCAGGTATATGCGCAAACAAAACATAACCAAATACTCTGAGATGTGAGACACTAGTCTTAGTGCCACTCCATGTTTCTTCGGGAATCTTGTCTTGTACAGTCACTGTGGGTTATCTGTTGAGAAAGTAGACTAAGCATCCAACAGCTTCATCCCAATACTCATCTGATAGCTTCTTTTGTGACAACATGCTACGGGCCATGTTCATGATGGTCCGGTTCTTGCATTCAGAAAATCCATTCTACTATGGAGTGTATCTGGTGGTGAATTCTCTCTGGATGCCATGTTGCTTGTAGAAGTATGAAAACTCATGTAATTCATATTCACCTCCACCATTTGACCTAAGCATTTTAATGGACTTTCCATACTGCTTCTCAGTGAGAGCCTTGAACTCTTTAAACTTGGAGAAGGTCTCTAATTTGTTCCTGAGAAAATAAATCCATGTTTTCCTGCTAAAATCATCAATAAAGGTCAAAAAATAAAAACTGCCTCCTATGGATTGGGTTTGCATGGGTCCACAAAGGTCTGTATGAACTAACTCAAGTTGCTCTTTGGCTCAAGATCTGGAAGTGGGGAAATTGTCCCTGTGATGTTTACCAGTGATACAATCCTCACAGGTGTTGTATTTTTCATGAATAACCGATAATCCTTTGACCATTGATTGTTCGTGCAGGAGATTAAGACTCTTGAAGGGAAGATGACTGAATCTGTAGTGCCATAACCAGGATTCATCTTGACTAGAAACTTTGTGAGCTACAGGATGTGGAAGGTTGGCACACCTAAGACTGAGAGGAAATATTCTATTCTTGGTCATTTCAACTTTCGCTATGAGTCTCTTACTGGGAATTTTATCATAAATAGCACAGTATGTATCATGAAACCTAACATCATATTGGTTCCGAAGTAATTGACCTATACTGATCAAATTTACATTCAAATGAGGTACACAAAACACCCCGTGAATGAACTTATTTTCATTTTTCTTAGTAAGTACAGGAATAGTACCTTTTCCTTTTGCTGGAACCAGAAAGTCATCTCCTATCTTGATATTCATGACAACAGAGGAATCCAAACTAGAGAATAGTGAATTGTTACCTGTCATGTGATTGTTGCAACCACTATCTAGTAGCCATAGATTTGAGCTGCAGTGTTCTTCAGTTGCTTGATAAGACAAAAACATTACCTCTGATGAGCCTTCTTCTTCTTTGGAGACATTGGCTCTACTATTGTTCTGGTCAGCTTGCTTCTTCCTGCATTCTCGTTCATAGTGCCCATACTTCTTGTAGTAATTACACTAAACATTGGACTTATTGGTCCAGCTCTTGCCCACGGGGACTTCACTTAGTGAACCTCTCACATAGCACGTGCGATCGTGGGATATTAAAGAATACCCTTAGTTTTGAGACATATTGACCCAAACTCTTTTTGTTGAAACCCCTTCCCAATACTTAAAACCTCCTCCTCACCCATTTTTATACCTCAATCCTTATAAACTACCCTACCCACCCCCACCTTAAACCCCTCACCCCCCCAATACTTGCAATATATTGGTTCGATTTTTGATAATTTTAAAACCCACAATATGAACTAACGTGATAGGATATTGGCCAACAAGTGAAGCCCCCGTGCTCTTACCTTTCCCCCTATGACCTTAAGAGTTGTGAGAGTGTTCTGAATGATCCAAGTGTTCATGACTGTGACTGGTTCTGTTTTCTATAGCTCGAGACCCCCAGCCTCTTCTTCCTCTACCTCATACTCCTCTGCCTCAACCTCTGTTGAGGGAAGCCTGGGTGTTGAATGCATTGGTCAACAATTCTTCTTCCTGAGCGAATCATGCTTCATGAGATAGAAGGGATCCATTCAACTCTTCTAGGGTGAAATTAGACAGATCTTTTGCTTCTTCTATGGCAGACACTACCATAGCAAACTTCTTGGTGAGACGCTGAAGAATATTTTGAACAACGATCTTTTGTTCTAGTGGTTCACCATAGGTTTGGAATTGGGTCACAATACCTGAAACCCTAGTCATGAACTGATCCACAGTTTCTGACTCTTTCATCTTCAAACTTTCAAATTGAAGGCGTAGGGTTTGCAGTCTTGTCGTTTTAACGTGATCGGTTCCCTTGTAGGCCGATGCAAGCAGATTCCAAGCTTGATATGCACTAGTAGCTCCTGAGATCCATGGGAAAATGGACTCCTCAATGCAACTTTGGATCATCCATGTGTTTGCTCCACATGGAGTCCAGGATCCAGCCCAGCGACGTTGGGCGAATGTCATGCGTAGACTGGGCGGAGGTAGGGTGGCTGACCCCTACCCAACAGATTTATTTCCATAGTGGCGAAGACAGATCGTCGCCATAGAGGACTACCCCTATGCAGGGATAGACTTTCGTGGAGACCCAGATATGCCGCTACCACCAGGAGCAGCTTATGGTGACATAGGTAAAGAATCCCAAACCCACTTTTTAAGTTTTGAATATTTTAATTTTTTTTGTGTTTTTTGATATATTGACTCAAAAGACATGTTTTTGGTGTGACGACACATAGTGACAATTTGTCATGTATATGCAGATGTAGGACCACGACGGCAAGAAGGTTTCCCTTGTCATTGACAGAGGGGAAGAGAAGATGATATCATGGGTGTGGATGCGGAGCAGACGCTCCAAAGCATCCACACGAACTTTGTTCCTTTGATACACAGGGTACCCATGGCGCAAGTCGAAGACTTTCCTGAGGCCATGCAGCACCAGGTGGTTGGTGTACCATGAACATGGGTTCAACTATTTCGACGGCTATCTAGAGCCGTAGTGCTATATCATGATCAGAACCCCCCTCCTCCTCAGGCTTAGAGACCTGAGTGTATTCATTTTTGTATGACCATGTATTATGTGTTGGTGGCTCGGAAGCCCCAATTTTGTATATGACACTTATGTATTATGACGCCACTTTTTGGATGTTAATGAAAAACTTTTATGATGGCCGATTTTATTTATATTTACATGTGTGTAAAATGTGTGTTTGTGATATGCTTATGGTCTATGAAACAAATGCCAATCTAACACATAGTTAGCATATGAGTCGGCAATTTGATTAAAAATTCTTGGAACATGAATGTATGTTATATTATCAAATTGTCGTTTTAGCAATCTAACACGTAAGAATCTTCATAATAATGTTGGATCCCTAATGCGATACAAGCCATTAAGCTGTGAAATCACTAACTGTGAATCAAGACGTACCTCAAGAGAATGAATACCATTTGCAATGGCATCACGCAATAACTCAATGACGGCACTATATTCAGCAACATTGTTTGAAGAGAGTCGTAAACATATGCCTCTTGAAGACAATACTTGACCCATAGGAGTATAAATCACCCAAGTAGCTGAAGCTGAGCTTTGAGTGTGGAGGCTAGCACCATCAGAGAATCCTATGTAAACGAAAGAATCCATCGACATCTTCCATAAGAAACAAAAGCTAATCAACAAACCCGATCACCATAAGAAAACCTAACTATGCAATGCAAAACTGTACAATAATATACAACAATCAGCCCTGGTTGATGATCATGCATAGTATTTTTTGAGATAGAGCCTGTTTCTAGGCTCCACCAAGGCTATCCATTCATAATCAACCAGCTCATAAGTTCTTTTCTCTAAGACTCGTTTAACCACATAAGGACCATGCCACATGGGATTGAATTTCCCTTCCCCCAAGGCCTCCTTAGCTTGATCCCACAAAAGGACCAAGTCACCTCCATATTGGACCTTGACGCGACACGTGCTAACCTCTAGAGCCACTAAGGAATCTCGGCGTTGCTCATCAAGCTGCTCTAAGTGGACCAAGTGCTCTTTCAATGTGGAAGTGTAAGGTAAAAGCTCTATAGATAGATTCAGAGAAGGGATTTCGCATTCAACCGGCAAAACTGACTCCACCTCAAGAACAAACTGATATGGAGATAAATCGGTGGTAGTCTTAACCGCGGTTCTATAAGCCCAAAAAGCAGGATATAACATAATATGCCAATTATTCTTGCTTTGTGTGACGGTTCGTTGGAGAATAGACTTAAGTGATTTGTTCACTGCTTCAACTTGTCCATTCACCTGAGGATAGTAAGAAGAGGAGTGCTCTTCCTTATATCCTAACTTGCAAGCCAACTCTGCCATCATTTTATTCTGAAAGTGGCTGCCATGGTCAGTGACAAGATCTTTCGGAATGCCAAACCGGGTGATAATCTAGTTGAAAATGAAATGCACGGCTGTCTCATCATCGAATTTAACTGTGGGCATAGCCTCTTCCCATTTCATGAAGTAATCGATGACCACAATAATGTGATGATGCCCCCTACCGAAGCTAGGTTGCAATCCATAAAATCAAGCCCCCACTTGGTGAAGGGACCAGCGGTGACAATAGTATGTAATGGATCTGGACGCGAGCGCATATTGCATGCAAACACCAAGTAAGGGTGGCACTTCTTGACTGCATTAACACAATCTTTGAATATGGATGGCCAAAAATAGCCTACTGTCAAGATTTTTTGGGCTATAGAAAGCCCAGATAAATGACCACCACACGCCCCTCTGTGGCAATCATTCAGCACAACCTCAGCCTCATCATGGGTTAAACAATGGTGCAAAATGGAATCTACCCCACAGCGGTACAAAGTGTCATCCACTATAAGGTAGTTCTTAGGTACATGACGTAATCGCCGTCGCTCATCCCATGAAAGGTGAGTAGGGACCTTCAATGTTTGCAAATATACAATGATATCCCCATTACCAAATGTCCAAAGTTGAGATAAGGAAAATACTCTCATCAACAAACGTATCCTCATAAACCTCCTCCTCCTCCAAACTTGGAAAATCGTATATAAGCTCTGCAAAGATCAATGATTTCTTCAATTTTGCCGAAACGAACTCGATATCAAACTCCTGCAAAATGAAAATCCATTTATTGTATTTTCCCCCAATCATCCTTCTAGAGAGGATGAACTGAAATGGATTGATATGAGCTACGACCAAGGTTTGGTGAAGGAGAATGCAATGTCTCAAACGCTGAACCACGTGAACGATAGCCAAGGCTAGCTTCTCTACATGGGAATAGTGAAGTTCCGCATCTATAAGGTTTTGACTCAAATAATATATGACATGCTCATGGAGCTCCTCATCCTCTTGAACCAAAACCATACCAAGCATCTCCATGGACGTGTCCACATAAATCAAGAAATCACGGCTATAGTTGGGTGGACTAAGCACAGGGGCCATTGCTAAGGCTTGTGTAAGAGCATGAAAGGAATCCTGGGCTCACTCATCCCAGTAAAAAGGGGTGTCCTTCTTCAAAAGACACATAAATCCTTTAGTGAAATTGGCAAAATTAACCACGAATCTCCACAAGAAGTTCGCCATGCCTTGCAAACACTGAAGGTGTCTAATATTACGCGGGGGAGACAATTGAAGTATTGCCTCAACCTTTAAGGGATCGACTCTTATACCCTCCTTGGATACGATGAATCCTAGAAAGCGACCAACAGTCATGCAAAATATGCACTTATGAGGATTTAAACGAACCTTATAATGATGGCATATTTCGAACACTAATCTCAAATGATATGGATGACGCACTCTCAAACGAGAGTGAGTAGCGAGATCATCCAAATATACTTCGATAATATTTTTAAGATCGTGAAATATTAAGGTCATGGCCCGCTGAAATGTGGCTCCGACATTTTTAAGGCCGAAGGGCATCTTTCGATATGCAAAAGTACCCCAAGGACAAATAAATGCAGTCTTATGTTGATCCTTGGGATTAATCAGAATTTGATTATATCCGGAAAAACCGTACATAAAGGAAAATACCTCACTCCCGGCACACTCATCCAAAATCTGATCAATAAATGGTGTGGAGAAATTATCTTTAGGATAGGCACGATTTAAGTCACGAAAATCAGTGCATATACAGATCGCTCCCTGCTTTTTATTCACCGGAATGGGATTTGAAACCCACTCCATCAAGGGAACGGGATAGATAAAACAAGCTTTCAATAGTTTCTCTATCTTGGCCTTAATTGTAGGTGTTTTTCTAGGATTTACCGCACACAAACGTTGTCGAACTGGTTTTGCATCTGGATACATTTTGATCTCATGTTCGACAATACAAGGGTCGATACCTGGCATTTCTTCGTATGACCAAGCGAAAATGTCACGAAACTCTTTAAACAACTTGGTATACTCCTTGATCTCATCGGGGGAACAACCCACCGCAATGTATACATTCTCAACCTTGCCAGGATCATGAGAAATATTGTAAGGAATGGTTGGTGATAAATTAGCCATGTTTCCATCATCCATCTGACCAGGAGAGCTTAATGGAACCATGGGGCTACCAATATTCTCGCTAAGAACCTCCCTAAAGTCATCACACTCCATACGATCGAGATTAGGAAGAAAATATGATCGATGATACAACTCTTCCCAAGGTTGCTCAACCCCAAACATGGCCTCAAGAATAGCTTCATCCGATAGAAAAACATCATCAAGGCAATCATGTAAGTGAGATGACTCTACTGCCCATGCAGGCAACACATACGGGTCCTCCTCCTTTTTCTGTGAAGGGGAAGGACTAGGCTCTGCATCCTGATCAAGATTCGCTTGATACGCCACCATTGTTGCAGGCAATGACATGTCTGTCTTAATGGGCACACTCAAAGTACTCGGTGAAGGAATAATCCAAGGATATTCCATATGGGTAGTACGAAAAGACACCAAATTCAACGAGGATGAAGCCCCACAAAAACTAGACCCAATCATAAGAATGGGCGCAGGACAACTAAAGGTTCCCAGAAGAGAAGGATACATACCTACGCCCACACTCCTAATTGTTGGCTGAGAATGATCGATAATCGGGATAGAATCACGTAATGATGCATTGACACTCGGATTATGAAATGATTTCTGATCAATCGTAAAAATCTTCCCATTAAACAAAAAGTATATCACTTGAAAGAGGGAAGAAGCTACGGCTTGCATACTATACATCCAATTCCTACCTAGTAAAAGATTGTAGTCAAGGGGCACATCAACCACCTCGACCTCGATCGCGATGGTCTTCCCTCCCAATTGGACCTCTAGAGAAGGAAGGATCACGTGCAACCAAAATGATCTACCATTGAAAGCAGTCAACATAGTAGCGGATTGAGAAAACTTGGGAGAACCCAAACCCTTCCAACATGACAAAGACATCACGGAAGTAGCAGCACCTTCATCAATGACAGTATGCTTGACAGTGTTGTTAAGACACTCCACATGAATCAAAAGAGACACGTAGTAAGGATAGTGAGACTGTACTCCCATGGTTTCAAATTTGATCATAGTAGAAGAGTTATCGTCACTAACCCCAAGAACGGACAACAAGGCTTTCCTCTACGGAGGACAAGTCTGAAGCACTTCTAACGTGGACATCGCACAAGGAGTCTGGCCCAAATCCTCGACAACTATATAGTTCTGGGTGGCTCGGGCATTAGGATTGTGACCCGAACGCTTTAATACTCCCTTAGGAATGAGAGGTGGAGCTTAAGGTTTATCCGTAGTATTTTTGATTCGCAGAGGGCTCTCAGGTGGGGAACGTTCTTTCCCAAGATCCGATTGTGATGAACCATAATCTTTCGCATGAGTCACAACCTTGGTAGCATGCACCATGTTGATGCAACCATGACCACTAGAGGCTTCCGGCGGGTTTTTATTTCCACCCGATGCACAACCAAGATCAATGGTCCTCGAGTTCATATTTTGATTGTTGGGTAAAGGATTAGTTAACACAGCTGCGCCTTGTGCTATGAACCTCGAGGAATCTTACATACGAGGGCACAAGTGAGTGAGATGGTCGTCCTTACACAACTTGCAAGGAAACTTCACCTTATGTTTAGACTACTTGTCCCCCCCAGCATTAGTGTTCTTGTCATTATTATTATCATTTTCATTCTTGTTCCCACCTTTACAATTATTTTTTCCTTTTTTCTTATTCCTTCCAGGATCCTGGTTGCCTTTCGGGTTCAACGATTGCATGGAAATTACATTCACCGATTGGGTAGGTTGAGATGAAGTCGTAGCTTGTCCTGACACAAACTGGTTAATTGACAATTGGCTCACTTGTTTCACAACCGAGTCCGCAGGTTTGGTACTTGTACAGCCCACAATACCATCAACATGTGGCCCAAGCTTGACCTTGGGGTCCAAATTGGACCTAGGAGCATTAGGTATAATCTCATACAAAAGTCCGGATTGAGCATAGATCAAATCTAACTCTTATGCCCTAAAAATAGCTTGTTCCTTGTTTTGAACTCCGAATGTAGAAACATCCTTCGCTATGTAAGGTAATAAGGATTTGAGGAACCACTCAAGAAGAAACTCTGGTGGTATAAAAGATTTGATTAACCATTTTCGTCTATGCCACTCTTGAATATGATCCGAAATGTGTGTGGCTTTATCTTGCTGAAAAGTCGACAAGAGTTCGGTACCGACTTCGTAACTTACGGGTAGCTGGAAATGATTAAGGAAAGTCAACGCAAGATCATTAAACGTAGCATAAGCCCCCCCAGTAACTCTATATACCATTTCACCACAGGACCCATTAGGGTGCGTTGAAATAGCCTCAAACAAATGGAATCATCATGTAAGGATTAGGAATTGGAAGAGCACCAAAGGTGGAAAGTGGTGATATGCTCACCGGGATCTTCACCAGCCTTACCTTTGGACTTGGGAATGTCCGAAGGAAGCTTGGTAGGGACAGTCGGCCATGCTGAGTCATGAGACACAGGATCGTTCATCAATCTCGACAAGTCAGGTAAGTTCAGTTTCGCAAGGAAAGGGAGCCTAGGTTGAGCCGACCGGTTCCATGCTCCCTGATAGTTTTGATTCATGTAAGGTTGATTGCTATAAATACCATGGCCTTGGCCATAATAACCTCCTCCCATTTGACCCATGTAGCGATGCATGGAAGCATTGTGATGTGGGGTACCTTGATTATGAGGTGCTACAAATCCATAATTAGAATATTAAGCGGGTTGTTGATACCCGTGCCCGTAGGGTTGGTAGTTTTGTCCATATTGTGGTCCATAATAATGTCCATGGGAAGCTCCATAAGGTGTTCCATGGGACGTACCATGAGAAGGTCCATAGTGTGGTATATGGGGAGCTCCATGAGGTGGAACATGAGACAATCCAGCAACAGGTACATGACCCGTTGACACAACAGGAGGTACTCTGCTCTGAGATATAATCGTGGTAGCAGTCGCAGAATGAACATGGCTAGTAGCAACATTCCAGCCAGAAGGCCCACATGAATTAGGGGGAGGATGTGATGTTAAAAAAGCATTTGAAGGAACGGGGTTTGAAGATGAAGGGACATGTGAAGGAATATAAGTGGTGTTCCCAATGTTCACTCGTCTCGGTCTTGGTATCTGAATAGGATTACTAACACTAGGCCTACTAGGAGCATGTGAAAAATCCTCCACCACCGGGATGGAAGGTGCAATGTGACTAGTGCCCCCAAACCTCTCTGCATGAAAAAGAGTGGGAGTTCCCCCAGGCGTAGTGCTAGGGTCAATTTCTGACTCGACATGATATGCCGGATCGGGCTCAAGAATATCAAGTATGTCATATCTAACATTACTAGTGCTTATGGGTTCATAGTGAGTCTCGTCTCTCGAAAACCAATAACATCGACCTATGAATGAGGGATCATAACCAGATCGTGAAGGTTGTTCATGTAAAGGATCATAGGTGCTAGTAGGATCTTCCTCCCAAACCTTGTGAGGTGGAGAAGACATCTCTGGAATCTCATCCTCATGATCTCCCATGGTGTGTGAATCAAAGTGAGAATTAGTCCGCCCGGACTGTCTGGTTCTCTCTCCCAAAGGAGGAGGATACGTGGAAGGTGGAAGTCCTGCTAAATGACGAGAAAGGAGAAGTGTCATGCCCGAATCCACAATGACTCAAAAAATAAAAAGACTCAATGTAACTACCCAAACCCTAGGCAAACTAGCATGCACAGAGTATACACCTAAAAATGTAAATCCAAATCACAAGCAAACCAAGGGTAGGATATGTGAGCTCCTGAATGAAGTAGGTATGTCTCGCCTAGGAGAGGCTTGAGACTCCCATACACAACAAGCGGAGGTTCATAACCAATTATAGTGGCCCTCAGCTTCAACGCATATAGCGATTGTGCTGTTTGACCCCTACCTGGCCAGAAAACCTGCAGAATAACCTCTACAAATACCCCCTCGACAACCTAGGTAAGGAAACTAAGGTCACCTCGATATAATCAATGATCAAGCGGACAGTCGTAGGCGGGATTGACCGTATGGGTAGGGTAACAAAGCTCGAATCCTGAAAGCACAACTAGTACCCCAGGGGTGCACTAGCCAATACCTCAAAGGCCCCCAGATACGAATACAATCCTGGAAATATCTCCAGTGCTAATCAATCACAATCAGGAGTCATCCCAATCATAATTGCTCACACTGCCTCGTGCTTAACTCCCTTGTAAGAGGAGGATCCTAAGAAACACTAATTATATAAAGGATTTCACACTCTCACCTGGACAGACACCTAATTGTTTTGTTTAGTGATCTTGGAGAATTGACTCACAATGAACTATTCCAAGACCCTTTAACCTAGTCTTGTTGGTGCACCCTAGAAATGAAAAGAGTGTAATTCATTTTATTATGCATTGATTTTAATTGGCTTTATTACTCAAAGGGTAAATGGTCGTGCAACTAATGATGTTATGACACAACAAGAAGTATGCACACCTAACAATCAATGCAAATGCACGGTGTCAAATGAAAAACAGGGTATGCTACTACGTGAAGTGTAAAATTTTTCCTTTAAATGTATATGCAATCATTCCTATATGAAAATCTGACTGATATTCACCAAGCAAACCTAATGCAAGTACCATGCTAATGCAAAGTGCAAAGAATACATAACTATGCAAAAAGAAAAAAGTTTTTGTATTTTTGAATTAAATGAGATAAAAAGCAAAAAGATGACTCTACCACCCTCACACCCTGCAACCACTCACAGACAGCAGCCAAGCAAAGTACTAAGGAAAAAGAGACCTAATGCACTAATCTCAAAACAAAAAATAGAAAACGAAATGACAAGAACATTTTCAAAAATCAAATAAAAAAGAATCTTTGGTTAGAAACAAAGGGGAGATATAGACTCCAGAAGCATCAAAGAAGACTCAGCAATCATCCGAATTCACCTAGGAACACTTAATCTTCCCAAAAAAGCAAAAAATCAGGGCATACGTGACTGTTCTCAGTAAACCTGCGTACATACGCAACTATTCTAGGAAAACCCACGTGTACACGTGACTGTGAAAGAAAAACCCGCATACAGGAATAAAAAGAGAGAAAAATAAGGTAAAAGGACAAGCAGGGACAAAATTTTACTCCTACGGGACACTACTGGGCAATCATGCCCCCAAGCCCGACTTAGAAACAAAGAAATCTGAGCAATATAAGCACATTGAATGCTGAAAACCCCCAAAGAAAAACAACTAGGAACCTCCCCAGTGGTGTCACCAATTCTGTTACGGAGAAAACTTCCTAGGGCTTGGGGTGTACCACAACAGACAAAGAAACCGTAGAAATCAATCCCTTCCCAATATGCAAGAGAAATATAACATCTAACACTAAAGTATCTCAAAACATACCTTATTCCGAACGGTTGTAGTAGATCCCCGTTGAGCTTTTTTCAATCATGCTTGCTTTGGCAATTTACTCCCAACAACAGTAAAATAAGGCAAGCATGCTATATAATATAGTGTTAGGCCTACTCTAGCAGATATAAACAATGATACATGAGCAATTAAACGCATCAATAGATTCAATATTCATTTAAATGCACATCATTGGATAGGAAAAGATATTTCTATTAAGTAAATCAGAGATTACATAAGTGACAACCTCTGTCAGCACGTCTGCGAACCAGAGAAACTGAGTCCTCCACCTGGGCCTCCACCACCTCAATCCTCCATCTCTCGATAACAAGCTCACAAGCAAAGGCAATCTTGGGAAGAACACAAAGTGCTCCAAGGGAAAAAGGGATGCAGATTCAAGTATAAGCAAGCTACGACAACAATGGACTATAGTTTTCTTGCTCTTCAATTCCTCCTCTTCAATGTATCCAAAGGGTTCCTTATATAGTGCTTCAATGGGGTAATGGAAGGTCAAATCCGAGCAATCTCGAGGCATATGGAAGGCCAAGAGACAAGTCACTCATATCCACATCAAGGAAAACTCCAAAAATATTTGGCCTTTTGCACACATCTTGATGTACGCCGGTTTAAGGGTAATATACGCGAGAAAGGGATTAAAATTCACATACAGCAAATAATGGGTGTTTTTAGGGATGATCTTGGAAACATCAAAGGTACAAAATAGTCCATGGGGTCCAAAGAGTCTGCAGAGGGATAGGGAAGGTCATAAAAGTGTGATCAACCATGTGTGGTAAAATCAGCTGTAACAGATGCCCCCTAATGTGTGAGGCTAGAGGGGTAGTGAGCCGACTCAGGATGGGTAGTTTCCTCTAGGATTCCATCCAAAAATGGACATACACACCATCTCGAATCTCCCAAAAGCTGTGATGTTGATCTGGATATCATTTTGAATTAGTGGTATTCCCTATCAGAGAGCCTTGTCTCAGAAAACGGTACCCAATAATGTCCCATGGGTCCCAATTTGGGGCAAATTTTCTATTCTAGAGTTGGGCCCACAGTTTTGGATTTTTTGCTACCCAGTTCTAACAGGATTTGGCACTTAAATTTTAATTTCTTTTAGCAGGATCTCTTAAGCATAGACCTCCCTCACACTTGACCTTATAAATCATGTTCCACTTGACTAAAGACCATTTCGAGTTCCCCTCGCTAGAAAAAGGTGCACTGCAAATTTCTAATGGCTTTTAGAACCCATTTGGGAGTGGAAATGACTGACAATAGGTAGAGGGGAATTGCTTGTAGTAATGATTTGATGAGGACCAACTGCCTCTATATATTTAGTGATCTAAAAGTCAAGGAGGTGAGTTTTCTTTCAAGTTTTTCCAGGATCTCACGCCACGAAGAGTGCTTTATGGAAATATCCGTTAACTGGGCTTTAAGGTAGTTGGAGGAGAGGACATTGATACTGAAGCTAAGGATATGGGCAATGTTTTCTGAGTGATCAGTGTATTGAAGAAAAAATGTGGGATTTATCAAGGTTGGTGGTTCCTGAGGATTCAAATAATACCTTTAAGATGTGATTTAAGGCTTGGGATTCTTGAATGGAGGAAGGATATCATGAGGGAATAGGCCTTTTAAGATCCCTCTGGAACAGTATGCTTTAAGTATATTCCCCACTTTTTCTTCCATAAGGATAAAGAGAAAGGGGGAGAGGGGGTCTCCCTAGAGACTTCCTATGGAGGGGGAAAAGGTAGATGAAGGGGATCCATTGGCCAAAATGGAGAAGAAAGGAGTGGGAATCAAAGAGAGGACCCAGTTAGTCCAAGATGATGTGAAGTCAAAGGCTAGGAGAACCCACTTTATATAGTCCCAACTAATCTTGTCAAAGAGATAGATTTTGAGGAAAATACCAGTTTTTTTGGTTGACTTGAGAGAGTGAATGAATTCATGAGCAAGAATAATGCCATCAAGTATTTTCCTCCCCTCTGCATAACCAGTTTTCTTGGGAGAGGTGAGGATGGGTATAAGGGGTTTAAGGTGGTTAGCAATAATTTTGTAGATACTTTTGTAAATGACATTGCAAAGAGTTATTGGTATGTACTTACTTGGGGAAGCAACATTATTTTCCTTTGGAATTAGTGTGAGAAAAGTTAATATATTTTTTTTAAAAAACTTATGATTATGAATTAGAATGATGTATATAGTGGTGTTATAGTTGGGAAAGTAAACCCTTGATTTCCATTAATGGCAACATGGAAGTAATTATGGGAAAATAGAAAACATTGTAAGTGAATTTATTTTATAAAAGCATCAAGTATGTGTTTGTTTGTGTGTGCGCACGCACACTATAATGATAACTTCCTTTGAAGTAGTTGCAAGTAATAGGGAATTGATTATGGGAGTGTCATTAAAACCATATCTAGGATCAAGGTATCATATCTAAGAACAAACCTTGCACTTATGAATCTTGAAATGAGATTAAGGGTGAAGAATGAACTTAATATTATATTGTTAATATAATAAAATTCTCTCACCTACTAACCCAATCAGGAGGCAAGGTGCCCTACCTAACAATTGAACCTAACAAATAGACCTAAAGGAAACCCAATAGGTTTTGAGGGAGGCAAGGAATCTCATGTCATGAAAAGGTTAATATAGATTCTATTTATTTATTGAGTAGCCATGAAAAGTAATATGGTTGGAAATGTTGGAATTTGTGGTGTGGTTAATATCTAATATAGAATCAAGAGAGATGGTAAAAAACCTGGTGACCAGTATGCAGTTAAAAAAAATTTAACAATAAGAACATAAAAATAACACTTCTACTTAATGTACACATTGAAGGATGAAATAGTATAAGTAAAATTTTCTATTTATAAAATGAGGAGGCTTGCATGAGAACTAGAGCTTCCGTCAAGATATGACCCTCTTATGTTAAATATGGTTAAGAATTATGAGAGAAGTATGTATACCGCAAGGAGGATTGTATGAGAACTTGTGGTTCCAAAAAGAGGAGACCCTCATGTGTGTTAAAAGTGGCAGAACTTCTGAGAGAAGTTGAAAATTCCACTATTAACACTCCAAAAATACTTTGGAACATAATTGCCATACAAGAGTTATGGATTTGAATAATTTTTATTGGAATTTTATGTTTCGTAAAAAGGAATACAAGGGTATTTTGGTGTAAAATATGATTTATATTTATAATATGCATGTAATTTTATGTAGTTGCATAGGCCTCCAACGCCCCCATGCCTACAAGACTATACTTTGCCTTCAAAATACACAACATAACTCATATTTTGACACTTACATAAATTCAAATTTGTTTTATTCATTCAGGAATATAATAAACTAAATACACACAACAATTGGATAGGAAGCCATGAATCCTTACCTTTTCATTTAATTCATAACTCCTATGTTTACACCGTGGTCAAAATTATAGAAGCCATCTTCTAGCACTGAAGCTAACTTGACCTGCATATTCTCATTGGAAAAATGTGGCCTTCCTTTTACTCCCTTCTTCATTGGCACTCAAAATTGGCTCAATCAATACTACTACAATCAATTTTTCATATTCATTGAATAACCTGAGTCAACATATTCATTTCTATCTATAATGTACCTTTTTAGAATTCAAGTCACACTAGGAAAAAATTTTAGAAAAATACTACCTAGTTTGTTTCATACTGGTTTCAAACATCTCTAAACTTTGTCTATTCTCCATAAAATTGGTAATGAGGTCAAATAAAAACTTAGGAAAATCTACAAAATCCTAATTACACTCCCAACTTTGGCAACTGCACATTTTCCCACCTGGGTAGACTCTTTTGGCTAAACCAAGGGCTTCAAGGAAATGACCCTGGGACTTCTGTGGAAGCCAACTACTTCTAGTGCACAATGGAAGTGCATGACCTGTATATAAATCCAAACCTGATATACAAACAATAAAATTAATATAAGACTTGATTTGGGCAAAAATTGGAGGCTAGGAAGAAACTGACAAGACTAGGACTACTGAACTAGTCACTTTCCAAACGAACCCAAACAACACTAGATTGTAAGGAAATGTAGGTTTAAAGATTGGGATGGGTTATAATTGGCCCTAGATGAAATAAGAAACCTTTAGATCATAGTTTCTAGAGGAATAAATCAATTTATTACTTGGAAAATGAAAAATAGTCAAAATTACGCATGAATGAGCATAAGAGGAATAATACAAGAAAATATAAAATTTTAAAGCATGAAAGCATGGAAATGAAAATTATTATTTAAGATATCATGGATTACTTATCAGGACAGAAATGATATCATCCAGGACATACTGTATTATTGTCCTCTGCATTCGATACAACAATAACTCATTGTAGAATTATACCCAATCACTTAGAATTTGAACTAATGGAGCTACAACAATTCATCATGATTTTGAATGGACCTGCAACTTTAATAATGACCTACAATAAAACAATGAGAATGGATCAATTCCATCCTCCTCAAACTCTAGCTAAAATATCAACCAATGCAGTGAAACAGAAGGGGCATGTCTCCCAACTCGTGAAGAGGAGCACATCTCCCAATTCTTTGAAAATCTTAGAGATTCAATTCAAAAAAAAATTCAAAAAAAATATGTGAAAGGGTGTGATTAACCCATTTTTATAAGCTCGGATTGCTTCTTAGACAAGTTACTTCTTGGATAAGATACAATACATTTGGTCCTCTATCTCATCCAATGCACCCTCCTTGACTGAATTGGAGACTTGCAGGTTTATGAGACATTTTCATTGACTCCCTTGTTTTAGTCTGATTTTCCTTGATTTCTTGTTGCTTTCCTAATTTTCTTTGATTTTCCTTCCTTTATGCTAGTTTCCTACTTTTCACTAACTTTCTTGCTTTGTACTACCTTTCTTCTGGTTTCCCTTTTTTATTTGCAAGACAACTCATCAATCCCACCTAACCTCTTATGCGCCCTCCTAGTCCACCTAAGAATTTACAACTCATCCATAAACTAATTAATAATTAAATACTTGAACTATAGGATACAATATTCTCCAATCCATTAATTTAACTAACTAGATAATTCATAGGGCAAAATTAATCCCAATCTACCTTTTATGAATTTTTACCTAGAATCATAGGGATTGAATGAGTTAGGTGGGAGAACCATAGATCCATTAAGGAGAAAAAATTATAGTCCTCCCCTCCCAATATTTTTTATCCTCAAGAAATTGTGATCATGGATGCTACAATATTTGTTCACCTTCCCAAGTTGCATCCTCAATGGCCAACCCTTCACATTGCACAAGATACTCCCTAATGGTACAATCTATCAACACCCTCACTCGAACCTACAAAATTATTTATGGAACAAGTACCAAGTGTCCTTCATCATCATTTGGTCGAAGCTCCTTTGAAACTACCACTTGTTTCCAGACATCCTTCTTAAGACATGATACTTGAGACACATTGTATATCTTACTTTTTGCAGGAAACCCTAGTTCATAATCAACTTCACCTATCCTCCTTACAACTCTATATGATCCATAGAATATTGAATGTAACTTTTCATCTCCCTTTGTCTTCCAATAATATTGTGTATATGGATGCAATCACAATTATACCAAGTCACCTTATTGAAAGGTTTGCTCTGTCCTATGCTTGTATGCATTCACCTTCTCTTGGTTTTGTGCAACCTGCAAATTTTCCTTGAGTTCTTTGAGAAGAGTCTTGGCTCTCTTAGAACAAATCCTTGGATTTTTGGGACCTACAATATCTAAATATCAGATCTACAAATGTTGGGGCAGCATATCCATACAAATCTTTGAAAGGTGTCATACCAATGGATAGGTGAAAAGTTGTGTTGTAGCAGGATTCTCCTAAATGAAACCATGTAACCCATGATTTATGTTTCCCCAATACATAGTTCCCGAGGTAGCCTTCAATCCATTGATTTACCCTCTCATTTTTCCCAACATTCGGAGGGTGATATCTTGTGCTAGTTAATTTTCTATCCCTATCACTGATTATGGTTTTGAGTAAACCAGGAAACTTGAATACTTCTTGAAAGAAGAGACCAACAACTTGGCTTGCTTAAATAGTGGATGAAACAAAAAAAGGTGCAAATTTTGTTAGCCTATCAACCACAAAAGAATGCAATCTTTACCTTGAACTTTTGGCAAACCGGTGATGAAGTCCATGGATATACTTTCCCATTTTTGCTTCAAAATGGGTAGAGGTTGTAAGAGACCAACATGATTTATATGCCCCGCCTTATTTTGTTGTCATGCAATGCATCCTCTTGCATGCTTCACCACATCATTCTTGAGGCTTTTCCATGAGAACCTCTCTCTCACCCTTCTATAATTTTTCAAGAAACCAAGATGGCCAACTAAGGGTGCATCATGAGAAGCTTCTAAAACTTTCCTTTTCAAGATTGATTCTAGCACCAAGAAGATTTGGTCTTTGTAGGATATGAATTCATTAAGAATCTTGTAAGAATCATCATGTATAATTAAGAATCTTGTAAGAATCATCATGTAAGAATTTATTCTGTATATTAATGGAAATCCCCTTATTTATCTTTAAAAAACAAAATTTATTATTGGACGAAAAAAATGTAATTATTATTTGAAAAAGACATTAAAATGATAAGCTTAGTTAATAAAAAACAAATGACTAGTATTAATAAAAAAAAGAAAAAGGGAATGTTTTCGAGTTAGGTTTTGCTGGAGAACGATCTATTTCATCATTTCATTTGAAATTGTTGTTATATATTTTAGAGAATAATGAAATAAAATAAAAATTATTTATGAAAAGGGAATTGAATAAAAACCACCTTTCCACTCGTTAATTTACCATATTTATAGGCGTGGTACAGTTGATCTTTCTTGTTGGATGGGAAAGGAAGGAAAGGAAATATTTTAATGTTCGTGAGGCTAAGAATAGCCTATGGGACAAACCAACTCGCACATTGTTTTCTGCAATTCATTCCTTTGTCTGTTCAACTTGATGATGAGTGCCCCCAATTTTTCCACAGTCCCCTCATTAAATAAATCATCCCAAGATTTATCCGTCAAGACATTTACGTACCTGTCCCTATTGTCCTTAAAGGATTCACACTCTAAAATGAAATTTTTTTCTGTCTCCACCTTACCAGCGGTGCAAATGGGAATTAGTTCTTAATTGAGCAATGAGAATTTTGGATTTCCAAGGTATATTGGCCCCTATGTACGCCTTTTGATGCTGATTGTAGGTAGGGTTAAACTCTTCAATATAATACTTTCTCTTTCTCCCTAGCTCTTTATCCCAAGTTCGCTTGTGGAACTTATTGATAACAAAAACCTTTATTTCTCTACTATTCGTAGGGCACCTGCTCAAGCACATATCCCACTTGCTAATCCATTTAATATTTTTCCGCATCCAAGTCTTCTTTCGTTTGCACAATATGTCATTGAAGACAACCTTAGGCCATCTACCTTCTTCCATTTGCTCAACTCTTTTTAGATATCTTATGAGTCTCACCATAGCGATTGCTTCAATAGAAGCCACCCCCATTTCACTTAGCATGACCTCGTATGGCACTGAAATCTTAATTTTGAACTTGCTTGTGATCATGTGTTTTTTAATGTTTTCTATTTGCTTCTACTGTAAGTCAGAGGCACTGTTGACCCAAACTTCACAACCATAGAGAACAAACAGGATCACTAAGAGCACAAAAAGGGTTTGCATAGTTTTCCAGTCCCATAATTCTACTTCTCTGTACCTATTTTGGAAAGCATAAAATGCTTTCCAACCTCCCAGAGTTCTTTTTTTCCTATAGCCTTCCCAACTCAAATTTTTGTTGATGTTGATTCCAAGGTACTTGTAATCTTCCACTACTTCAAGGGTATTGTCTTCAAAGTAGAACTTATGTTGTTTATGTTTTCTTTTGCTAGAGAAAACTACCACTTTTTTCTTGCTAGTATTTACTTGCATCCCAACTGTTCTACAAAAGTGCTCAAGGGAAACCAAGTGCTATTGCAAGCCAAGAGCAAAATTAGCAATCAAAATAAGGTCATGTTCATACAAAAGAAGCCTTATCACATACTCTCCCACGAGGACTGTTAAACTAGCAACAACAAGGAATGTCTTCCTGCATGCATGTGTTCTTGCATGCAGAAGAGTTAAACTAGGAAGACAATTGTATTTAATTATTTTTCCTAAGTTTACTTTGGAAAATAACTAAAGTGATCTAAATTAACTTCAATGAACCACTAGTTAAAGTGAAAGTGAAATTAGGGTTTTTGCTTTACCACTAGTTAAAGTGAAAGTTAAATTAGGGTTTTTGCTTTACCTGAAGTTATAAAAGAGAGATCAATTGGTGGAGAGAACACACACACTTGTATTCTGACAGAGACAGGATACAAACAAGGAGAGAAAGTCAGACAGATGATTTAGCCGAGAAGACGAAGGAGCGAGTAGCAGGATCATCGAGCTTCGTACAGGTGGGTTGTACACTCACACAAGAGGGTGTTGAGGTTTAGATGGGATTTTCCCAGTGATTCTGTCGGGTACTGCATTCGCTAGGTTTGGGTGAATTTGTAGTAATTGTAAAAGTTCCATATTTTCTCATAATAAAATCTATATCTGACTACTGCACCGGTTTTCCCATCTTAGGTTTTTCCGGGGGTTTCCATACCCAAAATAATAGTGTCAATATCGTGATGTGATGTTGTGATTTATTTCTCGGTTTTATATTTCGATGCATACTATAAAATATATTCATGTGTGGTTATCAATTGATATTTTGCATGCACTGTTTAGCCCTAGTTGAATATTAAAGGGAAATTTACATGGTATCAGAGCTCTGGTGAGCTAAAGTTGAGAGATTTGTAGTAGCAGTGATAGATTGGGGGCAAATATATAAGAAGGCACAAACCTAGATATCCAGATCTAGGGTTTGACAGGTACACTTCACTATGGTTGTGCAGTTGAGAGTTGAGGATATACTCCAGGGTGCTCAGAACTTTCCAACATGGAAAGAAAGGATCACAAGGATCATGGATGTTAGTGATGCAAAGGAGCATGTTGACTCCACAAAGGTTGCACTCACAGATCCGACAGATTTAGCAGCTTGGAAGAAGATTGATTCTAGAGCCATGTTGATTATCATGGATGGAGTGAAGTACCATATAGTCCCTCACCTTTTTGGGAAGAAGACTGCAGTAGAGATGTGGATGGTTTTGGAGATTCTGTACCAAAGCAAGAATGAGAACCAGAAGATGGTGTTGCAAGAGAGGATGCGCAACACCAAGATGGCCAAGAGAGAAGGATTGGTGCCTTATCTCACTAGGTTCACATAGATCAGGGATGAGCTTGGAGTTGTTGGCTCTAAGACAAATGATGAGGAGCTGGTTCGGATAGCCCTCAATGGCTTTTCTAAGCCATGAGACACCTTTCTCAAAGGTGTTGTGGCTAGAGAGAAGCTCCTGGATTGGCAGAGACTATGGAATGACTTTGTGCAGGAGGAGACCCGCATGGGTCAAGGATTAGGCTCATCCAGTAGTGCCCCATAGATTGTGGATGAGGAGGCTCTAGCCCTTACAAGGAAGAGCAAGGGGAAGGCAAAGAGGAAGAAGGATGGTAAGAAGAACCTTAACGTGTCAAAGGTAAAGTGTTTTATCTGCCACAAGTAGGGACACTTTGCCTCCCAGTGCCCAGACAGGAATAAGAAGAGTAACACTCAGATGGCTGGATATGCAGAGGTGGATGAGTTCAGCAGGAAATTCGATGAGGAGTTTTTCTTGATAGCTTGCATGGAAAGCACCATAGGGACCAGCATATGGTACATTGACAGTGGAGCATCTAGTCACATGACTGGACAGAAGAGATTCTTCAGAGACTTGCAGGAGGGTGGAACAGGGATCCACGTTGAGCTGGGTGATGATGTGCGGTATCAGGCACAAGGAGTTGGCACCGTTTCATTTGAGAGGGAGTCTAGAAAACCCCTCAGTTTTTTTAATGTGTTATATGTTCCAGGACTGACCAAGAACCTTATATCAGTCTCCACTCTAGAGGACAAGGGATATCAGGTGAATTTCTGTGACCATAGAGTGTATATTAGGCCCAAGGGGTCAGATAGGAGCTTGGATTAGGTGATTGGCAGAAGGAGCGGGAAATTGTACAGATTACACTTTGAACCTGCAAAGGCTCTAGTCAGCAGCAGCAGCAGTAGTTAGGGTGAGTTGTTGCATAGGAGGATGGCACACTTACACCATGGAGCACTGAAGCATTTGAGACATGAATTCATTGGATTTCCTCAAGTATAGGAGGAAAAGAATAACCACTACAAGGGTTGTGCTTTGGGGAAGAAAATTAGGAAGCCTTTCCCGCAAAGTGAGCACAAGTCTAAGGAGCCCTTAGACTTGGTGCATTCAAATGTATGCGGACCTATGAGTGTCCATTCATTCAGTGGTTACAGTTACTGTGTAACCTTCATTAATGACTATTCTAGGAAAACTTGGATCTATTTCCTGAAGGCCAAGTCAAAGGTCTTTGAGAGGTTCCGAAAGTTCAAGACTCTTGTGGAGAACCAAACAGGAAAGAAGATTCAAGTGTTGAGGACAAACAACGGGGGTGAGTACACTTCCAATGAGTTCATGGAGTATTGTTCGGATGAGGGGATCAAGAAGGAGCACACTATGCCCCATACCCCATAGCAGCATGGAGTTGCAGAGTGGAAGAACGGGACTATGGTTGGAGCAACCAAGGCCATGCTATTTGATCAAGGATTACCACTATTCCTTTGGGCCGAGGCATACAGGACTGCAGTATACATTCAGAACAAGTGTCCCCACATAGCCTTGGGGAGGAAGATGCCAAAGGAGGTCTTCATAGGCACTAGGCCAGATGGGAGTCACATTTGTATATTCTGTAGTGTCTGCTATTGTCATGTTCATGCTGCCAATAGGAAGAAGCTGGATCCTTCTGGAGAGAAGGGGTTACTTGTTGGTTACAGTGAAATTTCAAAGGCATATATATTTTACATTCCTGCTCGCAGGAGGATCATTGTGAGCAGGGATTTCCAGTTTGATGAGGACAGGGCCTTGCGAAGATATTTGGACTTACCAGCAGAGAAGCAACCAGTTACGGAGTCGGGAGCCAAGTTGGAGGAGCCAGATGTACAGGTACAGGTACAGACACAGAGCATAGGTTCTAGTGGTCAGAGGGAGTCAGGTGGACAGGATCCTTTAGTCATTGAATTGAAGGATGAACTATAGTAGGAGACAGATATCCAATAGCCGTAGTAGGTTGACACTAGGCCAAGACCTAAGTGGTTTAGATCCACAGTGCAGGATTCCAAGCAGGTAGATCCTCCATAGACATATGTTAGATGGAGTGTACGACCAGAGAGGATTAGTTATATGGCACTGATGACAGATTTGATTAACTCTGAACCTTCCAGCTTAAGGGAGGATGCACAACATGATGTGTGGCAAGAAGCTATGGTTGAGGAGTATGACTCCATTATGAAAAACCAAGTATGGGAGGTTGTGCTGAGGCCACAAGGGAAAAAGGTGGTGGGATCCAGATGGATACACAAGGTGAAGCATGCAGCAGACGAAAACGTGGAGAAGTACAAGGCGTGCTTCATGGAAAATGGGTTTTCACAGAAGGAGGGTAGTGATTATGAGGAGACCTTTGCCCCTATTTCCAGGTATTCTTCCATTCAGACCATTATCTCACTAGCAACTGAGATGGGTTGGCATGTCCATCAGATGGACGTCAAGACTGCCTTCCTCAACAGAGTTATATAGGAGGAGGTGTATATTGAGCATCCAGAGGGGTTTTATGTGGAGAACAGGGAGACACATGTATGCAGACTGCATCAAGCTCTTTACGGGCTCAAGCAAGGCACCTCAAGCATGGTACTCAAGGATTGACAGCTATCTATGGGAGATGGGATTTTAGCAGAGTGAGGCGAACCACAACCTGTACTTCTTTACAGGTGAGGTGCCTCTCATACTAGTATTATATGTGGATGATCTCTTTTTGACAGGAGATGAGAAGCTGATTGGAGACTATAAGTCCAACCTTGCAATAGAGTTTGAGATGAAAGACCTTGGGCTGATGCATTACTTTTTTGGCTTAGAGGTTTGGCAAAGAGATGGATGCTTCTTCATCAAACAGGGGAAGTATGCAGTAGAGATCCTGAAGAGATTGAGGATGGAGGTTTGTAAGCCTATGTCCATACCTCTAGTTTCCAACTGGAGGAAGATTGATGCATCAGGATCAGAGGATTTGATACTACCTTATATCGTCATCTTATTGGATCTCTTATGTATCTGGTCAACACTCGACCAGACATCATCTTTGTAGTCAACTCTTTGAGTCAATTCATGGTGGACCCTTGGAGAGTGCATTGGACGGCTATGAAGCACATACTTTGCTACATCAGAGGTACAGTGGAGCATGGATTGGTTTATGAGCGCAGGGGGAGTGTACAGTTAGAAGGTTTCACAGATGTTGACTGGGAAAGATGTGTAGAGGACCATAAGAGTACTTCAGGTTGTTGTTTCAACATTGGATCAGGGGTTGTCTCTTGGTTTAGCAGGAAGCAGAAGTTAGTTAAATTGAGCTCGACATAGGCTGAGTACATGGCTGCTTGTGAGGGTATGTGGCTAAGGACATTACTTGCAGGGTTATTCGAGTGTGAGCTAGAGGATACTGTATTTCACTGTGACAATTAGAGTAGCATCAGGTTATCTGAGAATCCAATGTTCCATGACTGAAGCAAACACATAGACATCAGATACCACTTCTTGAGAGATTGTGTTCAAAGGGGAAACATTTGGTTGGAGTACATACAGACAGATGAGAAGGTGGCAGACATCTTCACCAATGCACTTTGCAGATAGAGTTTTGTGAAGTTCAGGAATAAATTGGGGTTGCTACCGAATCCCTTCCTTGTTGAGAGGGAGTGTTAAACTAGCAGCAACAAGGAAGGTCTTCTTGCGTGCATGTGTTCTTGCATGCAAAAGACTTAAATTAGGAAGCCAATTGTATTTAATTATTTTTCCTAAGTTTACTTTGGAAAATAACTAAAGTGATCTAAATTAACTTTAGTGAACCATTAGTTAAAGTGAAAGTGAAATTAGGGTTTTTGCTTTACTACTAGTTAAAGTGAAAGTGAAATTAGGGTTTTCGCTTTACCTAAAGTTATAAAAGAGAGATCAATTGGTGGAGAGAACACACACACTTGTATTCTGACAGAGATAGGATACACAGAAGGAGAGAAAGTCAGACAGAGGATTTAGCCGAGAAGACAAAGGAGCGAGCAGCAGGATCATCGATCTTCGTATAGCTGGGTCGTACACTCACACGGGAGGGTGTTGAGGTTTAGCTGGGATTTGCCCAATGATTCTGCGGGGTACCGCATTCGCCAGATTTGGGTGAATTTGCAGTGATTGTAAAAGTTCCATATTTTCTCATAATAAAATCTATATCTGATTGTTGCACCGGTTTTCCCATATTGGGTTTTTCTGGGGGTTTCCATACCCAAAATAATAGTGTCAATATCGTGATGTGATGTGATTTATTTCTCAGTTTTATATTCCGCTACATACTGTAAAAGATATTCATGTGTGGTTATCAGTTGATATTTTGCATGCACTGTTTATCCCTAGTTGAATATTAAAGGAAAATTTACAAGGACGCCATCCCCACTCTCTAAGTTTAACCACTCTTCAAGTTTGTCAATATATAAGCCAAAAAGGGTAGGGGATAATGGGAACCCTTGCTTGACTCCGATATCGCTTCTGAAACTTTCGTAGATCCATCTGATGTTTTAATTTTGACTTTGACCTCCTCATATAGCCTGTGAACAGCTGCTCTAAGATGTATAGGAACCCTAAGTTCCTCCATTCTGTGCCATAGCTTATCCCTGGGAACCATGTCAAAATATTTTTTGAAATCGACAAAGAAACAAAAGGCTTCCTCTTTTTTCTCCCACACTTTTTCAATGATGTGCCTTAAAGTAATACCATGGTTCACCGTGGAATGTTTAGGTCTAAAACCTACTTTCCCTTTAGCACGCTTGTCCCTTTCTTCTGCCCACTTGTTAATTCTATTTTCTAGCATGCTTCCAAATAGCTTTGCAAACAAGGGGTTTATGATTATGGTCCTATAATTGGAGGGATCGTTGACATCTCTGCTCTTGAAAAGAGGAATTGTGAGGCTAGTTGTCCAATCTGTAGGCAATCCCTACTGAATGATGTTGTTGAATATTACCGTAATGTGAGCTGCAAGGGTTTTTGAACCCCACTTTAGATATTCAACATGAAATTCTACTAAATATTTGGCTTTTCCAACACCCAACTTCTTAATACCCACCTCAATCTCTTACACGATGAAAAGCTTAGTAATGGGGGCAGTGTTGACTAAAGGGGGAGGGGGTTCAACCTTAGGATTCCGCTCATAGAGATTCCTTGTATACTCAAGCCACTGGTCTGCTATAATATTGTTTTCAATTTGCTTCTTGCTCGCTTAAAGTTCCTTCCAAAATAGTTTGGGGTTGTTTTTCCCAAGTAAGATTAGCTCTTCCCTCCTTGAGACCATGAAATCAAATTTTTTCTTTCTTATGATCTGCTTGTAGCTTTTTAAGTCTCTTTCTTTCTAGTTTGACTCTCTCCACCTTATCCTTTCTTTTTTGCACTCCTCATCGAACCAAGCATTAACAGAAAAGCAATTTGTTTCATGTTTCCTAATATTTTGTCTTTTTCATTTGTGAGTGCCCTTTGAATTAAATTAGTTAGTTGTCGATTATTAAGGCCTTGGGACAAAATTTCCTCCCTCTTACAAAGTCCTCTGAAGCCTTCCTAAATATATTACAGTTCTCTTGACTCAAAATAATTCTTCCCTTTGCAAAAGGTTGTTGAATGTGCTGATTTTTTTTCCCCGCCTGCTACTTATCAGTCCAAGAAATACTTAGATAGATCAGTTTGTGATCATATTTTAATTCCCAGAGTTTTTCTCCAATCATAACTTCCTCCATTTTCTCGCATAGGCCATGTGAACAAATTGCATAATCCACCACACTTACCTCATTGTAGGTATTACAAGTGAAATTACCAGAGTTTGTCCATCTAGGAAAACCATTGCAAATTACTAAAATGAAAGTTCTACATAAGGTAAGCAACTGTTCTCCAAAGAAATTGCAGCTTTTGTTGTCTTTTGAAATTATTGTCCATAGATGATTTCTTTCTTCTATAAGCCAAATAGGATTGTAATCTTCCCTATGACAAATAATTCTAGCTTGTTCACTTGCGGTCATGGTGTTGAAATCTCCTACTAGAAGGATTTCACCTACTTGAGAATACTTTGCAATATCATTTTTAATGTTGCAAAAGGGTCTTTATGGTAGAGCCCCCTCCTTTTGTAAATTTTTGAAACTTGTGGGGCGAAGTAGCATGCTGCAATTCCGATGACATTTCCATTTTTTGATATTTTAAACCATATAAATTGTTTATTTGAGTCTTCTTTTTCTAGTTGAATGCAACGATCTACCTTTTTCTTCACTAAGACCATGATACCACCGTGACCTTTTTCATTCTTTGTTTCCTTGTTCCATACTTCCAACTTCATATATTTTTCAAAAAGGGGTGTCTTGCACCCTTCATGTTCATGTGTTTCCATGAGACATATTATGTCCCTATCTTCCGCAATAGGTCCTAGCCCAGGTCCACGCCTTCATGGGTATCCTCTTCAGTTCCAACATACTAATCATAAGGGAACCTGGATAGACGTCACCTTGATTGCTATTTTCTTTGGCATACAAGACTCAAAGTTCAGTCTACACCCCTATTTTTGCATCTTGACCTTGCTACTAAGGGATTTGCTATCATTTATTGACTATTGTTTGGTTGGCTTGATTTAGAAGGAGGACCAAAAACAACAATAGCAACTTTGCCTTTGTATAACCATGCTCTTTTCCCCTCATCTCTTGCTGCTCTGACCTTTGACAACTCTTTTTTTCTTTCCTCTTACTGCATGATAGTTAATTCTTCCTCTAGAAAAAAACGAGAGCCCTTTAAAAGATGCTTCTTAATTAGAAGAGCTTGCTTGTCACGTGCACTTTCCATGATGGCTTTTATGGGACTGGTTCTCTCATCACTGGGTTTACCCACCCTCCATGCTTGGAAAATTATGCCTTTCCAATTCAACTTGTCTTTTAGAAAGTCGCTTGCAAGCTCTGAGGTACATTCATTCTTACCATATTGGTATTATACTTGCTGGGATTATACTTGTTGGTATGGTTGGCTTTATTTCTCTATTCCCACCCAACCATGGGGGCTTGCTTATTTGAGAGTAAAACATTTTGGTGATGAGGCCTTAGTTCAGTAACAAAAAATAAACTTTTCCTCCTCTCCTTTTAGTCGATCCCTCCTTCCATCGAACCTAAATTTACCATATATCAGTGGACCAGGCTCACACCTTTGGGGAACTTGATAGGCCACGTTTATATTCTCTATCATCTTATTGACACGCCATCTAGATAGATTTAGGATTTAGTTAGGATTTCCGTAAGGAAAAATTTAATATTCAATTGCAAAATTGCCAAGAAAAGGCGGTGGGTAATTTTTGTTTTAAGAGTTTTCTTAGGTAGAGTTCTTTAGGGTCTTGTGAAAGAGTCTAGCTAGAGATGTTAAGTGGCCTCATAGAGGAACTTCATGTAGGAGGGAAGTGATATCTATTGAAGGAAACGAATTTCAACAAAAGAGATTCTACCTTTATGGGTATTGATTAGGTAGTTTAAAAGAGCCTATCTGTTTGAGTTCTTAAATTTAGGTTTTTGTGTTGCATTTTTAAAGTCGTCCCACATATATATACCTATGTGTTTTATTTTCTTATGAATTAAGAGTTTATATATATATATATATATATATAATTTTGCATAGTCTTTATTTATTCTGGTTTTTTCAGAGCTTATTAGAAATAGATATATTTGCATAGAGTTTTTACCTTTGTGATTTTCTTTCCACATGAACCTAGAACTCGTTAGAATATATATATATATATATATAGTTTGATTATATGTCACTCGGGGTCGGGGCCAGTAGCAATGAACCATTAGTTTAGAACTGTAACCCAATGGTATCTAAGACGTCAAAGTCACCTGAGGATTGCACCCGGCTTGGGCCACACCAATCCTTAACATGGCTATATTTTTTAGTGTCTCCTCCCAACTAGCTCACCCCTAAGGGGAATTGAACTTGGGTCACCATGTTGACGAGACCCACACCGTAACCGAATGAGCTAGTGATAATTGACTTATTTATAGGAGGTTATGGGGTGGGATTTGATCCACTTACGACTCGTTCGGCCACTACCTCAATGTGCCACCATGGCACCAAGTTCGGCCCTCATTGGAATTGAACCTTACCCATTTGTGAAAAACTTATCTCCCTTCACCAATGGATCCAACCCCTCTAAAATATATATATCATAGAATTTATACTTCTGTGTTGAAAAATATTTATATATTGAATGCGTAGAATTTTATATGTTTTGATTTTTCTAGTGAGAGTCGAGAGCTAGCTCAATCATTATTTATATATGCATGTACTGAGTTTTCACCTTGAAGTTCTTCAAGGAGCCAAGAGTTCTTACTTTATATATCTGCACAAAGTCTTATATTTTAGAGTTATGTTTTCTAGAGACCTAAGAAGCTTTATTCTTTAATGGCCCTTTTTATTTTGGTGATTGTGTCTTATATTACTTGTGGTAAATTGAGTGTTATTAGTCGTTGCCAAGGAATTCAAGCTGGCAAGGAATTTATGAAAGGGCTTGTTGCCATTTCAATTAGTATGCATGCTAACCAAAAAAAGTTTCAAAAATTTATCCTAAGTCCTAAACCTTATCTTCCAAATGCCTTTTCATGGACCAACCTGCCTTTTCATGAACCAATCAAGTATTTTGATCTTTTATTTGGCCTCTTCCTCGGGAAAGGCGATATTTCTCCTATGTTTTGGCCTCCATATCAAGCGAAGTGCATTCCATTAGGTTTAATATTTTTTGAAGTAATACTAATATTGATTTAGCATTACTCTTAACGATAGATGTTGGTTTCTTTTTCACATCCTACTCATGCTTTTTTTCTTTTTCCTTTGAGGTTCAGTCATCACCCAACCGCCTTGAGGCTCAGCCACCGCCCCACCACCTTGAGGTTCCACAAATGGAATGGTTTATATTACCACGGCCCTTCCTCAACCAACTAGCATTACCACAACCTTTCCCTGGTCATCTAGAAGCCTTCGCCTTGATGTGCCACCAATACTACCCCATGGTCTTGGTGAGCATAACCTATCGTGCATTGTAAATCCCTGGTATTGGTGAGAATATCTTCCTTAGTCAAAACCATTTCATTCGAACCTAAGGATGTTGTGAGAGTATCACTAGAACACTCTTCAAAAACAAAATAATAGACCCTACCCACCTTTGACACAATTGTACTCGACTCCAAGGATAGAGAATCAACTTAAAATGAAGAAAGTCCCTAGGGAGAAGCCACTTTCACAGAATCAGAAGCCACACCCTCACCATCAGAAAGAGAAACATGGGGCTCCACCATTCCCCCTATCTCCAAACATCCATTGTTAACGCAACCAACCACAACAACATCAAACTGCAAAAGGGATTCCTCAGCAGATCCCATACCCAAAACCTCTGACTCCCCCCACCCATCTCCCAGAAACCAGTCAAAAATCTCTGAAATTTTAATAACATCCATTTCAAATTCATTTAATGAAAAAAACAAGGGAGCAATAGGTTTGATCTTACAAAGAAAGCTTCTAAAAAATACTAGAGATCATGAGGCAATATGATAGTCTTCGTAAGATCATCAACCACTTCTTCCGAACTGCCTCCATCATCGGCTGAAACATCAGTGAAATAGTGGAAGATATTACATGAAAATAATGTTTTATAAAAAATCAGCATTGGGCGATTAATATTCCAATGGCTTCTCAAGTCATTCAAACAATGTTTATGATTGTAGATAAACTCCAAAATTAAGCCAACAAATACAAGCAAATCAATGATCCTACCCAAATTAAAGCATTTAAGAAATTTCTAAAATAGAACAAAATCATTACTCATTCTAAAAATTCAAACTTCAAATTGAAAAGAGTAATTTCATAAACTACAAAGTTAAGTCTCCACCTAAACACTCAATTAATAGGAAAAAAGTTTGATTAGTTTTTATTTAATATTTTTAATTATAATTAATAAGACTAATATATTTTCTTATTATTAAAATAAAAAACATTTTAATAAGTAAAATAATTAGTAGTGAAATTCTTTTTAATGTTATTATTATACCTATTTTATTAGTTTTTTTTTTGAATTTTATTATTATAACCACAATGAATAAAGGTGACATGCTTAAAATATGATATGGCTTCCAGAAATTGCCAAGTCTTTATAGAAATTGTCGAGTAATTATGTGGTCAACTATATTAATTAGTTTTAGATTTTATAAGTGAGCAAAACGCCTTTGATCAAATTGCTAAGTAATTATGACTTTTTTTACAAAAGCAGAGCTTTTTTTGAACAAATATACTTTACTAATCTAGATCCAAATTCTAAGCTTTATCAAGCGTAGGAGCTATTCGAGGAGAGGTTTACACCTCGGGAGATGGAGCCTAAGATTTGGTTCTAGGCTGGTTCTAGTCAAGGGCGGTGATACAAAACTCGAGTTTAATCATCATTGAAATGAACATGTTAAGTTGAAAACATAGCTACAATTATGAGTATTATCATAATGTAAGTAATAAGTATTAAGGATTGACTAAATTCTTAAACTGGAAAATAGATACAATAATTTTGTAAGGATCAAATAGAGAATAATTTTGTAAGGATTAAACATGTTCATTGGAATCACATAAGTAGGGATATTAAGTGGAAAATATAATTGTGAAGAAATATCTATCTGAAGGATTAGATATAGATATATAAAAAGAACAATAAAAATGTTTTGAATCATTTAAAAGAACTGACCTTAATATTCCTAATCATCGATAAGTATTTAGTGTGGTAGGTTCATTCCCCTTGGTAAGGAAATTTTGTATCGAAATGGATGTTCTTTTGGGATGTGGTAATAATGTCTTCCTGACTAAAGAATTGATACACTACTTGCAAAGTTAATGATAATTTGTTTTGAATGATTTGCACGATATTGCATAAATTTTCGTTAATAAATAATGACGTATATTATGGAAGAAACTTACTGGTCAAACGTTGTTGTTTCCTTGGTCCTTCAAATGTTCATTAATTTTTAGGGTTTATTTCCTTAGTAATCCTTAGTGGGAACACCCTTCAAAAAATTAAAGAGTTGAAAGGTAATTTAGTCTAGCTGCACATTCATAGTTGAAAGGTAATTTATGTTAGGATATTTAGACACTTAGGAGTTAGTTAAGATCAACTTGTGTAATATATCCGTTAGGTAAAAGTGTGCTTCTTTAGTATGCATTTGTAAATATTCTAATCCGACGGTCACGATATGTTCTAGACATAGAGTGATCTGACGGTTCAACTTCTTTTAGATCATACTTACCATTGATCCATGGCTTAACACCTGATTGGTCTATGATCTCTATTTAAAGAGCATAGAGGGTCATTGGCTAGTTGATCGATTATGAGAAGCTCATGTAACTTTTTTTCTTCTACATAATAAATTGCTCCAAGTAGCTATTTGGCTGGGGCTGTGGACTGTTTCTCTCTCGAGGGTTTTAACCACGTGACAAACATCGGTGTGTTGATCTGTGATCTATTTGTGTGAAGCGGTTGCTCAAGGTGTTCAGTATTTTGGGAGTACCATGTGTACCCGAACATGGTATCAGAGCATTTATGAAGAGCCACTTTCGGTTTTGATCAAGATCTGGAACTGGTGTTACTGAAACTTTGAAAGGGTTTTTGGTTCTGGATTTTATGTGCATTTGTGGCCTATAGGAGCTATTCCATTGCGTCCGGAGCACCATTTCCATTGGAAAATAGTTTTTATTTCATCGAAAATTGTTTCTGTTTGTTCCAGAAACACCCATTTCGGCAAATCTGAAGGTATAATGTTACAGTGACGGATTTGTTTTATTTATTTTTTTAAATCTCTCATATTTTATTAGTTTTATTATTAGATCTTTACTATTTTAGTCTCAGACTGATGCCTTGCTTGGCTGCGTATGCTCTTTGCCATGCACCTTGCGCGATCGCGGCAAATCAGAAACAGTAAGGGAAAGTTTTTTTTCTTGTCTTCTCGGCTACATATGCTCTTTGTCATGCACCTTGTGCAATCATGGCGAATCAGAAACGAGAAAACTTGAAAATGTAGACTTTCCGGGTAAGCTAACCAAGATCTAACCCCATTGTGTGGAAAAAGTTTTTTTTTGTTTTTGTTTTTCATTTTTTTTGTGATTTACAGGAAAAACAGGCAAGCACAGAGAATGAGAAAAAAGAGTAGAAAAAAAAAAAACCTTTCTCTTTTCATTCTTTTACGTACCTTTTAAACTTAGCTCACTTGGTCCAAACTTGCTTTATTCCTTAATAGGTCTTGAGTTCAAGTCTTATTAAACTACTTTTTAGTGCATGCAATTTCTATTTTCAAGTTACTTTCTTGTAAAAGTGCATCTCACATAAATAAAATAAAATAAAAAAGTGAGTCACTTAAGTCTTTTAATTTATTGCCGCACTATTTAAAAGTAACATTATTGTAAAAGTGAACATCACTTATTCTACAAAAAGTGATTCACTTAAAAGCAACTTTATTGTAAAGTGATTGTCAAAGGTTGATCTTGGGAAGAGGGGGGTTCTTTTTTTAATTGGTCAAGTTAATATCTGCCACGTCACTATTGGGGACATCTTCAACATTTTCTTTGATCAAGCATAACTTCATCATCCAGAATCAGTTTTCAGTGCCGTTTTTTTTTAAACTGCATATTTTTTCGAGCTCTTTGCATCTAGACAGTTAGTTTCTGTTCTTTCGACCACTATTTTACAGTATGGTCATCCCTTGTGATATTATACTTATAAGTTCTAACTATTTCTCATGGAAATCTTGTATAGAGGATGTTCTGCGAAGTAGGGGACTTTTCAAGATAACCTCAGGGAAAGAAATAGAACCCACTGATGATGATAAGAAAATTAAATGGTCAAATAGATGTGATGAAGCTCGTGGATTGATTGGGATGTCAATCTCTACTCATTTGCGATTCCACATATCTGGAATGGATGAACCTGATATAGCTTGGGAAAAGTTGGAATCTGTGTTTGGTAAACATAGTGAAATTCGGGGTCATCAACTTGAGAATAAGTTGATTTCCTTGAATCCAAATGATTTTTCATGCATTCAAGACTATTTATCTAAGTATAAAACTCTTATACTCTTATGTGCAGAATGCAAGATTAAGAAAGAAGACAAACAATGTATTTATCATATTCTTTCCAAACTTGGACCTGCATATTCTGTTTTTGTATCTACATTCTACTCCATGAAAGAATCATTGACTGCAGCTAGCTATCAAGAGCCTAGTCTTGAATCATTTTGTGATTCCTTAATTAGAGAGCAAGATAAGCTCATTCATTTTAGAATAATTAACAATGCAGATACATCTGGAAAAGCCTTATTGCCCCAACATAAAGAAAAGACCAAGCCTCCCAAGAAACAGAATTTTCGCAATAATAAGCCAAACAACAAGGGTCCCAAACCCTCTCAACCAGCTCCTTCTTTAAAAAATGACAAAGGATCCAAGCCAAAAGGAAAGAAGACTGAGCGTCATTGCAATTTTTGTGGGAAAAATAATCATGATGAATCTAAGTGTTTCAAGAAGATGACATCCTTGGAAGCAGCAATGAAGAAGCACCACATCAGCCTAGATTCATCTTCAGAATCTACCTCTCATGGACATGCACTTTGTGCTTTTGGTTACTCTTATACTACATCTTCTTCTTCTACTTCAAATGAATGGCTCATTGATTCTGGATCATCTTATCATATGGCTAAGGATCAAGCCATCTTTTCTACTATGCACGAATGTAACACCAAACAAATATTTGTTGGTGATGATAGATCTCTGAGTATTGTAGGATCTGGAACAGTTCCAGTAGAAAATGGTCATTTCAGTGATGTACTATGTGTTCCAAAAATTTCTTGCAATTTTTTTATCAATCTATCAAATTACTCATTCGGGTGAAGGAAAAACTGTAATGTTTACACCTCACCAAGTTGTAATCAAGGATTTTAAAAATCATCAAAATTTCCTTGCTACTGGAACTGTTGATGATATTACCAAGTTGTACAAATTTAACAACTTTGGGTCATCACCTTTTCCTTCAGTTTTTGTTGTTCATAGTGATAACTTGAGCAAACTTTGGCATGAGCGATTTGGTCACTTAAATTATCACTCATTGCAACAACTATGTAAAGACAATATGGTGACTGGTCTTCCGATGGTATCTTGCAAGGATGGTGTTTGTTCTGGTTGGTACTTGGAAAACATCATCGGGACAGTTTTGACAAACATGCCTCTTGGCACACCTCAGTTCCTTTGGAGCTTGTGCATAGTGACTTGTGTGGCCCTCTTCCATCTCCATCCTTTTCTGGTTTCAAATATTTCTTAACTTTCATTGATGACTACTCCAGACGCACTTGGGTTTACTTCCTAAAACTTAAGAGCGGATTATTTAACATGTTCTTGGCCTACAAGGCCCTTATTGAAAAACAATCTGGTCATCAAATTATTAAGTTAAGATCTGACAATGGAGAAGAATATGTTAACAACAAGTTCACTACTTTCTGTACTGAACAAGGAATCCAACAACAACACACTGTTCCATATACACCACAACAAAATGGTGTAGCTGAACGGAAGAACCACACTTTAAAAGAAATGGCTAATTGTATGATCCAATGTAAGGGACTAAGTCTTCAATATTGGGTTGAGGCCATAAATTATGCAAATTACATAGTTAATCGCACACCCACTAAAGTTTTACAAGGTATAACACCCGAAGAAGCATGGAGTAAAATTAAACCACATGTAAGTCACTTCTGTGTGTTTGGTTGTGAAGCATGGGCTCACATTCTGGATGAAAAATAGAAAGCATTGCAGCCTAAAAGTGAAAAGTGCATATTTGTTGGATATTATGAAGATGTAAAAGGTTATAGAATTCTTCAGCCACATTCTCATGATATAATCATAGAAGAGATGTTAAATTTTATAAAAATCTCTTGGCCTGCGAGCCTAACTTGGCAGGTGTGCCATCTTTGGCCTGCGAGCCTGATTCGGTGATTGTGTCTTCTTCTTCTTCTTCCAACTTCCTTGATAGGTTTCCAACTCCATTTTCTAATGATGATAGTGAGGATGAAAATCCACCTCCGCCTGCTCATGTTCCTCCAATTGCACCAGCACCAATACTTCCTCGATGGGTCCGTTCAACATGTGAAGCAGCTAGTGATCTTGCCGGTGATCCTAGAGATCAACATCGAACATGTTCTCAGTTTCAGCGAGCCTCTTCTCTTTTGGCTCAAGTTTTCAAGAATCATGATTCAGAAACTTTTGCAGAAGCTTCAGGAAATCCATATTGGGATGCAGCTATGGATGAAGAATATCGTTCCTTAATGGTGAATGATACTTGGGATCTTGTTCCTCTTCCAAAAGGAAGAAAACTTGTCAGATGTAAATGGGTCTACAGAACTAAGTATGCATCAGATGGAAGTGTTGAAAGACTTAAGGCAAGGTTAGTTGCCAAAGTTTTTTCCCAAGTTGAAGGGATTGACTACAATGAAACCTTTGCTCCTATCGCAAAAATGAATTCCATCTGCCTTGTTCTTTCCCTTGAAGCCTTACATAACTGGGAAGTCCATCAAATGGATGTCAAGTATTCATTTTTACATGGTGATTTACAGGAGGAAATTTACATGGAACAACCTCCTATATATGTTCAGGATAACTCTAGCCTTGTCTGTCTCCTTAAGAAATT
>LPNX010512151.1:820596-868901 GCA_001517045.1 Pseudotsuga menziesii | reverse complement strand
GGAGTCAAACTTTCTGCCACTTGTACTTCCCCTGAAGTAGATGCCACCTTGTATTGTCAGCTTGTTGGTAGTCTTTTATACTTGACTCATTCCTGTCCTAACCTTTCCTTTTCCGTTGGTCGTGTTGCCCGTTATATGCAAACTCCTCATGAAAGTCATTGGAAAGCAACAAAAAGAACACTTCGATATATTCGAGGTACAATTCAGTTTGGGATTCATTACAGTACAGGGGGGAAACCTTTGTTGGTTGGTTTCATTGATTCAGATTGGGCCAGGGATTCTGATGATCGAAAGTCTACTACAGGTTATGTTTTCAGTCTGGGATCTGGACCTGTCACTTGGGCTTGTAAGAAACAACAAGCTCTTGCTCTTTCTTTAGTAGAAGTAGAATATCGAGCCACAGCTAATGCTAGTCAGGGAGCTTTATGGCTTCGAGAGATCCTTTCAGAGTTTGGATTCGAGCAGCAGCAGCCTACTCCACTTTGGTGCGACAATCAAAGTGCCATCAAGCTTGCCAAAGATCCAGTTCTACATTAACGCAGCAAACACATTGAGCTACACATTCACCTCATCAGAAATCTTGTTCATGATCATGCTCTTGAAATGCTCTATTTCCCTACAAATGATCAAGTTGCAGACATCTTCACCAAGTCTCTTACAGAAGCGAAGTTTTCTAAACTTCGATCTATGTTAGGAGTTCAGGAATGTGTCCTTAAGAGGGATAGGCTCTAATGCCTCCTTCCTTCTCCTAATAGTTTCACTTTTGTAAATCCTTCAATCCTATCCCAAGTTGTTCTTAAGGGGGGATGTTAGGATATTTAGACACTTAGGAGTTAGTTGAGATCAACTTGTGTAATATATCCGTTAGGTAAAAGTGTGTTTCTTTAGTATGCATTTGTAAATATTATAATCCGATGGTCACGATATGTTCTAGACATAGCGTGATCCGACGGTTCAACTTCTCTTAGATCATACCTACCATTGATCTATGGCTTAACACCCGATTGGTGTATGATCTCTATTTAAAGAGCATAGAGGGTCCTTGGCTAGTTGATCGATTATGAGAAGCTCATGTAACTTTCTTTCGTTTGCATAATAAATTGATCCAAGTAGTTATTTGGCTGGGGCCGTGGACTGTTTCCCTCTCGAGGGTTTTAACCACATGACAAACATCGGTGTGTTGATTTGTGATCTATTTGTGTGAAGCAGTTGCTCAAGGCATTCAGTCTTTTGGGAGTACCCTATGTACCTGAACACTTTACTCTGTATATGTTTTAATGAAATGTAGATCATTTTTAAAGGTAGATACATTCATTTTCTAAATTAAATTTACGGCAACCCTGCCACTGTCAGCAAAACTCTTCTCTTGCTTTTGTCGTCCTCATTTGCCCATTTCACCACCATTTTCTGCAAATCCAACGTAACATGGCAAATTATTGAAAAGACCCCAAGGTTTCTGAGATAAAATCTGATTGGTAAGAGAGAAACCAATTGATTTGCAAGGCCCTGGTGGTGATAGAATTATATTCTTACTATGGTGCTGTAGGTGACCAGTTTTAGAAGGGGTGAGCAAATCCGCCATTTCACTCATCCACAGCACGCCCTAACCCTTGTAACCATGTCGAATTTGTTCATCTGTCATGGATGCAGGGAACATGGAACCTGGGATAGATACAAATGCAACGAGTGCAATATTTGTATCCATGAGATCTCCCATCCATACCACACACGACACCCGCTCATCTTATACAGCAACCCCAGTTCACAAAGTCTAAGTGCAATGTATGCGGTCGCGCCTTTAAGGGATTCACCTACAGATGCAATGTCTGTAACTTCAACATCCATTCCTGTTGTGCTAAGATGTCGAGCTGCTGAGGGAGGGGAGAAGGAGAGGGCTACGCAGGCGAAGTGGAGATGGAGGGCTAAGAGCAGGCGGGGAGGGGAGGTCGGGAGGAGGGACACGAGGAGCTACAAGGCTGCGGAGGGAGGGGAGCCGACATAATATTTTTTATTTCAGACGTTACAAATTATGATTAGACAAACGTTACAAGATCTATGTCATACAAGATTAGACATATGTTACAAGATCTCCCTCATATTAATAGGTAACATAATATAAACACACGTTACAAGATCTCCACAAACGTTACAACACCTCCTTCATACTCGGCAATATTGTTTTTGGCCGATATAATATGGACAACGTTACATCCACAAATGTTACGAGATCTCCCTCATATTGGGCTATAGAGCGCCTCTCAGCGCAATTACCAACATAGATCCAAATCCTAGGCTCTATTAAGAGTCGAGAGGGATCAAATCTCTCTGAGGTGCAAACCTCTTCTTTAAGTATTGCACTCAAAGAGCTACGACCTTTTGTGTTTACTATATATAGCTATTGATTTGATTAAAATCAAAAAACACATCTTTTTATTGAAGGTCCACATATAATATTTTTATTATTAGTATTTAATATTATTTATGGCCGACCTATAATATTTTGTATTTTGTTAGGAACGCACATTACAACATCTCCCCCATACATGGTTTTAAAACCATGTGCAAGGCCCTCCTAAAACCATGGGTTGTTTAGGATGCCTTGCACATGGTCTTAAAACCATTTGCAAGGCCCTCCTAAACCATGTACAATAAAACCATGGGTTGTTTAGGAGGCTTTGTACATGGTTTTCAAACCATTTAGAAATCCCTAAACCATGTACAATAAAACCATGGGTTGTTTAGGAGGCCTTGCACATGGTTTTAAAACCATGTGCAAGGCCTATATTTTTTTTTGCGGATAATTCAATTTTTTATTTTATATTATTTTGTTAGATAGGAACTTTTTTTTGTGGGCGGCATTTATTTTGGCGGATAATTAAATTTTTTATTTTTTATTATTTTGTTAGTAACAAACATTACAACATCAATATTATTTTTGGCCGACATAATATGGACAAGCATTACAAGATCTCCCTCATGACAAATGTTACAAGATCTCCCTGGGTTGTAGAGCGCCTCTCGACGCAACAAGATCTCCCTCATACTGTGATGTAGAGTGCCTCTCAACGCAATTATGCAAAGCCTTGAGGAAAGTAATGGAGATGGGTGCATTCATAAATGTTGTACAAGTTTCACATGAAATAAAATAAAAAATAAAGTAAATAAATTTATTTTCAAAATCCAATACAATGTCAAAATTGTTTGACCAGCCAACTATTACTAAAATGTCTATTAAATAAATTTATTTATATTTTGTAATTAAATTTATTTATATTTCATTATTAAATATTAAATAAATAAAAATAAATAATTATTAATAAAAATAAATTTTTATTTTTTAATAGGAAAAGTGACATAATGCTTTTAAGAAATCTAATTATTTAATGATTGAGTAGATTATATAATTATGACCATACTTTAATTTTTTAGAAACAGTAAGTATTAACATTTCTCCACATGAATATAACCATTGACCATTTTTAATCACCATTAAAAGAAATTAAATAATAATTATTTTTCAATTTTAATAAAACTAATTTTTATTTTATTTTTAATATTAATAAGATAGCATATTCTTTTGAAAGTTAATTTATAACTAGACAATCTAGGTAGACGAACATAAAGATCGTTGAACAATTTGTTAAGACATTCATAATATCAAACATGGGGAAATAATTGATATGTCTATATGTCGTAGATAATTGTGTACCCTCCAAAAAGCAATTAAGATGGTTTAGTACGATACATTAAAGGGATGGCATGGCATGATTGTCATGTGGTTGTCAATCTTTTTTTCTTTAAACTATGAGAATCTTTTTATGTCGTCTAGAGAAACTGTACCACGTGGATATCTAAATTCATGAGTCACAACCAGCCCTTAGACCTGGTGGTAACAGCAGGAGTACGACTAGCCATCGTAGCCGTACAGGAATTTTCTGGGGTGCGTTATGCACTCCGCACCTCCTCCGCAGGAATCGAAACCGGACTTCTATCAGGGTCAACCATCAAACCTCTAGGCTACCCAACCATTGCTACCACTAACCATGAGGTTTGAACATGAAACCTCATGAAGACTAAACCCCACTGAGACCAAATGAGCTATACCTCATGGCTATGGTTGTCGATCATATATATGCAAAGTATTAAAAAGAAGATTTGGTATGATGGTTATATAGTTGTTAACGAGGAGCGTGCATTTTGGTTCAGATGTAAAATTAATTTCATAAATTTCATTGAAATTTAACTCAAATTTATTATATGAAATTGATTTAGTTTCAAATTGAAAAAGAAATGGAAAGGCTAATCCTATCTTGAATAAAAATATGTATAAATAACTTTAATTGAACAATTAGGTCTTTGTAAAAATGTAGCGATAAAGGGAAAGCTATCACAAGATATTTTATTAAGCAAGGTGAACTTTTATCAAAAGTTTAAAGGATAAATGTTCGTGATAGTATAAGATAATGAAGGGAAGGAGTAGTATTGTCAAGGCAGTAGTCATCAAATGTCAATGAATGTTTTGAGAGGATGACAAAGGGAGTAGAATCATTTTCATCTTCAAAGAGGAAGAGGGTAGAAAAATATCACAATTGAGATATTTTTGTAACTAAAGATTTTTTTTGGGGGGATGATTTTCTAGTAGTTTAATTTATGTTTAGTAATATCTAGAATATTTTCAATATGATAACATAGGTTTTATTATTCAATAAGTTATCTCATATTGTATTATGATGTTGACAAGTTGATAGAAGATGGGTCACATTCAAGTTTTTTTAAGGAGACATAGGCATTGTTGAACATCCACCTAATGCTTAAAGTGATGATGATCTTACTAAAGAAAAGTAGATATTTGCATTTTAAGAAGTTCACACCTTGAAGACAAGAAGGGATCTAATGTAGATAAAGATAAACATGGATGGTTGCTCAAATAGTTTGGGAGTTTGTTAATCTTGGAAATTATTCTTCGATGAGGGTCATTAGACAACTTGATGGAAACCTATGGATGTAGCTCAATATGGATGGTTATCCTATAATTCAATATATTTGTAATTAGAAAATCTATAAATGTGTAATATGAGAACTCAAAACTTTTAACTTACCAGCTACACCTTTACGAGGTGTTTGTGCTAAGAGATGGACTCCGACTGATGAGAGGGCATGGCTAGCACATCTTGAGTATAAATGATGGAATTGGGTTTTATAGGTGGATCAGCAATATTGGATGAGAGATCCAGAGGGAAACAAGTAAATTACGTATCAATGATACACCATTGGGCATGGAGTCATCTACAATTTCTTATGGATCGCATGCAATTAAACTCGGCTCCAAACAAGATTACTTTAAGAAATGACAAACAGAAGCAGTGAACAATTCATGATACATGCAAGCTTCCTCATATTTATCTAGCTTATGTATTCATCAAACAGAACATGCATCAAATAGGAACATTTTCCAAAAGATAAATCAAAGCTTTTGAACAATCTTATAACAAACAAAGCAAGGTATACTAAAACCTTAATGTCCAAGAATTCTGAGATGCAAAAGCTTTATTCAAATGCAAAGAATGACACAAAATACATAAAGAAGGTGCATACTTGCATTTGAATCCTCAAGGGTCTATGACGGATAACAAATTGCAGAAAACAAGGCCCTTCTGTCTTACAATCAATATTACACAGGTTTTCCTTCTCCTCAAGCTCTATCTCTCTCTCTCTGCTTCCTTTTCCTTTTTCCAATAAATAGATACATTTGATAACAATATGATCTGTAAGAGGAGGATCGATGATCCTTTTTCCTTTGAAAATACCCAATCAAAATGATGTGGATAATCTTCAAAACCGGTAGTGCTTGCACTGCTCTATTTCCACGAGACAATACTTGACTTTAATTGTTCCCTCCTCAAAGTCTCAAACCGCCTCATTAAAGATTGATGACAAGTATAATGGATCAACAATATGTAGATAGGCTTCTTAAATGTCTTGACATGCTGACTACTTGAAAATAGGAAACATGTTACAAAATATTCTATTATGAGATAAAATGCTTTGATATTTTAAAACAGCTTATAAGCGCATATTACATCTATTTAAACCACTTGGACAGTTGCATATAGTTTCTCTACATTATCATTATCCTTTGGATTTGATCTGGAAGAGAATTGAATGAAAATATTGAAGTTTTGATAGGAAACATCAGTGACACCTATAGGGAGTGAAACACTGCCAAATGTACTTATGAATTACTTGAAATCTGTAAAATGTTGGTTATTGATTTTCATTCTTCAAATTTACGTATGACTACCATCTATGTTTTGAGCTAACCCTTGTCTTGAATATATTTATAATTTCTTGAAACTACATCATGACTGCAATCATCCAAGATAAATCACTATAGAAACTAGGCCACTCACACTGTGACCTTGAAAAAGCAGATAAATGATTACATATAGGAAAACATAAAGAACAATTGAGCTTGATGCAAAGAATGATTTCCACCTCCACTACCAATTAATATCCAATAGTGCTTCGACATCTGGATTCTTGAAAGCTCGATGTACCTAGTATTCAGTTGTCATTGGCTTTTGACGTTTGGTTTTATTTTTTGTGCACCGAGGAAATATCCCATACACACAAGGTATAAATCAATATAATACCTTATATTACCCAATGCTTTCATCCCATCTCGACGAGTAATGTATAAGACTCCATCCATGTGTTGTTGGTTGACAGACTTAGCACTTTTATACAAGTTAGTGTGATCGTAGATGGGGACTATCATAACCTAAAGCTTGACATTAGCATTGAATTGTGGATATACAAGTCCACAAATTTATTACACAAATAATTGTATTTACAAGTTAGTGTGATCGTATATGGGGACTATCATAACCTAAAGCTTGACGTTGGCATTGAATTGTGGATATACAAGTCCAAAAATTTATTACACAAATAATTGTATTTACAAGTTAGTGTGATCGTAGATGGGGACTATCATAACCTAAAGCTTGACGTTGGCATTGAATTATGGATATACAAGTCCACAAATTTATTACACAAATAATTGTATTTACAAGTTAGTGTGATCGTAGATGGGGGCTCTCATAACCCAAAGCTTGACGTTGGCATTGAATTGTGGATATACAAGTCCACAAATTTATTACACAAATAACTATATTTATTTATTTAGCCTTTTAAAATAATCATGTAATATGGGCAGCTTGCACAAATAATTGTATTTATTTATTTATCTTTTTTTAAATAATCATGTAATATGGACAACTTAAAGTGGGTATAAAAGATAGAAATAAAATGAAAAATGGACAACTTAAAGTGGGTACAAAGGATCATGTAATATGGACAGTGGGTACAAAGGATCATGTAATATGGACAGCTTAAAGTGGGTATAAAGGATAGAAATAAAATGAAAAATGGACAGCTTAAAGTGGGTACAAAGGATAGAAATAAAATAAAAATGGACAACATAACTTTATTACCCAAATCATTGTATATATTTATTTAGTTTTTTTAAATAATCATGTAATATGGAAATCTTAAAGTGGGTATAAAGGATAGAAATAAAATGAAAAATGGACAGCTTAAAGTGGGTACAAAGGATAGAAATAAAATGAAAAATGGACCACTTAAAGTGGGTACAAAGGATAGAAATAAAATGAAAAATGACTCACTAAAAGTGGGTACAAAGGCAAGAAATAAAATGAAAAGATTTAAAAAAAAATCAATATTTTTTTAATAAATTAAACATAAAATATTATTTAAAAACTATAAAAACTAGTTTAGAAAATAATCTAATTTTATATTTATTTTTTAAATATTTGACTTGGTTTTAGAATGGAAAATGGAATTTGTTTTTTTTTAAATATGTTTAACAAACCATGGAATTTGAACTTTGAAAGAAAGAAAAAACCATAAGATCGTACCAGGATGTAGGTTTGAGATGAAGGGAGAGAGACTAAGTTACCAAAAACTAAGGCTTTAGCAAAATATCATTGGTGAACATTCCGACAGCAAAAGTCAGGGTACCTCTTTACATGTGTGCTTCCATAATCTAAACATTTTGATGGGAGCAAATTCTGGTATGAACATCTTGCTCTAAATGGGAATGGAGTCCTCCCTGCGAGGCTCCAAAAACATGCAGACTGTGTGCCTTCTATCCATCACTATTCACAACACTTAGTCTGCAAACTAAAACCAACCACATAATGCAACCATGCTATCCTACAACAAATTGAAAATAACAGTGTCATTCTCCATTGGGTTGGACTCTTATTCAATTTAACCATTCTACTACATATCACTAAGAACCACTTGAAAATTGAATTCAAACTTAAAATTGGATGCTTAGATGTGAGCTTATTTATTTACACGTTCTACGTTTACCAACAACGACTATCTTGATCATGCAAAGGAAAACTTCCAATGTGGCCAGTTAAGTGTTTGATTGCTAAAGATATTTTCTTGCTTGCAACTATGTGAAAATATGTAAAAAGAACATGACAATCAGATCAAGAATTCCATAGGAAAGTTATACTTGATATTGCAATCTGATTTAATCCCAAATGATGCAACATTGGAATATTTTGGAAACATTGTCTCCATATAGATGGTCATGGGATCTTGAGTAACATGAAACATTTGCAACTCATTTATGAGATCAAGTTGCTCTTTTGAAATTTTTACTTCAAGACTAACAACTATTGACTCGATGATCTTTGTAATCTGCTAGCCATTATTTGGTGAAGAGGAAGACTTGGCAAACAATTCTTGTAACTTTTCCTTATTTCCTTCCAATATCTTATACCTATAGCTGTCATACAAAGGCTCAATGTTGATAAATTCCAAAGGTGTTGATTTAGAGCATTTCTCCTCTTAATCATCTAGGTACTCATCATAAACAAGCTAATCCTTAAATAATTCGACATCTTGGAATTCAGAATTCTCTGTTTGATTATATGATCTTGGAAAAAAGATGGCTCATGTGAAGCTTGATCTTCATGAACATTTGGGACATCAATTGCATCATACTCATGACTGTAGAAGCATTTGGATCAATGGAAAATGCATTTATGGTTTTGCTATCACAATCATCCTGATCTTCATGATTAATATATTTTTTGTATAACAAGTTGAACTCCATACAACAAGCTTCATAAAGAAGATCAGTTGAATAACTCTTTTTTCAATAATTATTAAATGCATAATGGAAGTCTTTCAATGAATGAATACTAGCAACAGCGAGGGTTTTACACCACTCACAAAAATGTCCTTCTAAAGAACAACTGAACATTTTAATCAAGATATATTCATGTATAACTTTCAACTTAAGGATGCACTCGTGAAAATATAGCAAGTGTTATGTTGGAAGTTCCCAATATTTTACACTACATCTCAGAAGATGACCTTCCCATTCCTATTTATTTTGTACTAGATTTGGAAAACCAGAAATTTTTGAAAAATCGCAAAATGCATACCTATGAGCCAAGATATTGTCCATTTGAACTAGTGGAGTTGCCAATAGATTTGTTTGTCATGAAACTGGAGTTGCCTAGTAGAAAAGTGTAGTCAAGATAGTGTCCTACTTATGTCTACCATCAAGAGCTGGATCTGATCATTATTGTTCTCCCAGGAAAGATAATCTTCGCTTTAGTTCCCCGAAAATGGCGCCAAAATATGTTTTTGCTAAAAGATGCACTACGACTACTGAGAGGGCATGGCTAGGACATATTTATTTTAAATGATGGAATTGGGTTTAATAGGTGGATCAATAAGACTGAATGAGATATGGAGAGGGAAACAAGTAAATTATAGATCAATGACACACCATTGGGCATAAGTCATCTACAATTTTTTATGTAACGCAAGCAATTAAACTCAATTCCAAACAATATTACTTTAATAAATGACAAACATAAGTAATGAACAATTGATGAAACATGCAGATTTATCATACTTAGCTAGCTTGTGTATTCATCAAATAGGAACATTTTCCAAAAGATGAATCAAAGTTTTTGAACAATCTTATAACAAACATAGCAGGTACACTAAGACGTTAATGTCCAAAAATTTCGAGATCCGTAAGCTTTATTCAAATGCAAAGAATGACAAAAAATACATAAACAAGGTGCATAATGGCATTTGAAACCTCAAAAATCTGTGATGATAACAATCAATATTACACATGTTTTACTTCTCCTCAAGCTCTCTCTCTCTCTCATATTCCTTTTTCTTCTTCTAATAAATAGATACATTAGATAGAAATATGATCTGTAAGAGGAAGATCGATTACCCTTTTTCCTTTAAAAATATCTGATCAAAATAATGTGGATAATCTTCAAAACTGCTAGTGCTTGCACTGCTCTGTTTCCACGAAACAATATTTGACTTGAATTGGAACCTCCTAAAAGTCTCAAACTTCCTCATTAAATATTGATGACAAGTGTGATGGATCAACAAATTGTAGATAGGCTTTTTAAATGTCTTGACATGTCTGCTACTTGAAAATAAGAAAACGGCTATAAAATATTCTATTATGAGAAAAAATGATTTGATAATTTTAAATATTCTTATAAATGCATCTTAAATTTGTTTAAACCACTTAGACAATTTCATATAGTTTCTCTATATATACCTAATCCTTTGGATTCAATCTAGAAGAGAATCTAATGAAAATCTTGAAGTTTTGATAGGAATCATCAAGGACACCTATAGGGAGTGAAATTATGCCAAAAGTACTCATGAATTACTTGAAATCTGTTTTGAAATCTAGAAAATCGTTGGTTGTTGATTTTCATTCTTCAAATTTTCTTCTTTGATTTCCATATGTGTTTTTAGCTACACTTGTCTTAGATATATTTACAATTTCTTGAAACTACATCATGACTACAATCATACAAGATAAAGCATTGTAGAAACTGGCGATCAATACTCAGCCTGCTGTGGAGCATTCAATGCGACTGCAGTAGGAATCCTAACGGCTGGATCTTAAACCGTTTTAGATCCAAGGGTTAGCACGCGTGCTACAGCCACATTGAATGCTCTGCAGCAGGCTGCATATTGATCGTCGTAGAAACTGGGCCACTGACACTGCAGAGGTCAACAACAAATAAATGATTACATATAGGAAAACATAAAGAGCAACTGAGCTTGAAGCAAAGAATAGGTTCCACCACCACTGCCAATTGATGTCCAACAATGCTTCGACATCTAGATTCTTGAAAGCTTGATGTACCTAGTGTTTGGCTGACACTAGATTTTGACGTTTGGTTTTATTATTTGTGCAATGAGGAAATATCCCATACACACAAGGTATAAATCAATATAATACCTTATATTACCCATTTATTTCATCCCATATCGACCTGTAATGCATAAGAATTCATCCATATGTTGTAGGTTGACAGACTTAGCACTTTCATGCTTAGTGTGATCGTAGACAGGGACTATCATAGCATAAAGATTGACGGTGGCATTGACTTGGGGATAGGACATAAGTCCATAACTTTATTACCCAAATAATCTTATTTATTTTTTTTAGCCTTTTTAAATAATCATATAATATGGACAACTTTTTTTTTAGCCTTATTAAATAATCACGTAATATGGACAGCTTAAAGTGAGTACAAAGGATAGAAATAATCTTATTTATTTATTTTTAGCCTTTTTAAATAATCATGTAATATGGGCAACTTTTTCTTTATCCTTTTTAAATAATCACGTAATATGGACAGTGTTTTAGCCTTTTTAAATAATCACGTAATATGTACAGCTTAAAGTGGGTACAAAGGATAGAAATCAAATGAAAAGATTTTTTCTTAAAAAATAAAATAAAATAATCAACATCTTCTTAATAAAATTAAACATAAAATATTATTTAAAAAAATATAAAAAATAATTTAATATATATATATAAACTGAGCGGGAGCAAAAACGAAGTGGCGAAGGATGGAGAAATTTTTCTCTTTTTTTCTAAGGTCTAAGATTCCAAGCAGAAGACCAAAGATAGGCGCAACAAAGACACAACAATGTATATATATGTTGTGGACTATGGTGAGGGTGAGGGCGAGGAAAACAGCCTGATCTTTTGCTCTCAGGAGGAAGTACTGCTCACATATGAGAAAAAAAGGGCGCAGGATGAAACTATGATTAGAAGAATAGCACCAGGAGAATTCACGATCGAGCATAATCCAAACAGTACACTGGAATCAAAGTTGACAAACAAGACAATGAAGAAACGAAGTGGAATGAGAGCCCACAAGGACAGACCGGAATTAATCGTAGGAAAATACATTGGGATCGAACAAATCCCTGAATTTTTAAACCAGGATCTGGTTGGACGTTTTTGCGGTAAAACAGTCTCAAGAGATTCGTAACAGCGTTGGATTGCGGCGAATTGGGATGCCCTGCTAGGATACACACCAATCTTCTACACTTTTCCCCGAGGGTGGTTTCTGATAAAGGTGCGAAGCATGGAAGACCACTATGTGCTCTTAAATCAGAACTGGCATTGGGGGCCATCTGGTTTAATTTTTAAAAAATGGACAATTGATTTTAACGCCTACAAAGAGCCTCAAAATATTCAGAAGGTTTGGGTAATTCTCCCAGGATTACCAGTAGTTTTCTGGCAACAAAAAATACTTGAGGCCATAGGAAACAAAATAGGGAATTTGTAGCTTTAGAGGAAGACTAGGAAAGCAAACTTGATAGGAGATGCGCTAAAATTTTGGTCAAATTAGACCTGAGAAATGGTCTTTTTGAGGAACTAAAAATAGTAATGCATGGAAGCTCCTGGTGGCAGCGCTTGGACTGCTGGAAGCTTCCTTTTCGATGCTTTAATTGCAGAGAGGTGGGTCATATGCATAAGGAATGCCCAAAGGTGGCTATGAAACCTATGTTCAAAAATACTTGGGTGCGGAAACAAGCTAACAAGGAACAAAAAAACAATCATGAGGATAGTGCTCAGGCAAGCTAGGACTCTTACCACCTTTATTCAAACAGGGGAAAATCATCAATGGAAGAGAAGAGTGTTGAAAAAGACAAGCAGAGTGTCAAAACGAAGAAGGTGTGGGTTCAAAAATCTGACAACAAAGGAAAGAAGACAAGCCCCCCTAGGAATCAGGAGGAAAGAACCCAGGACGAAAAAGTACATACATAGTCTCCTGATGGAAAAAAGGACAAAGCTTTGAATGTGGACAGTGATGATGGAGACATGCAGCAAAGCAAGCTAGAAATGATGGAAGAGTCACCTTCTTCAGAACACGAGCCCTCAAGTTCAGAAGCGGGACCACCTCAACAGGAAAAAGGTACTCTATCTTCGATGCCAGACAAGGCCTACCCTATTTTTAAAGCATTAGAATAAAACTAGGTTGTCAGCACAAAACCAAAAAAAATAGTGGTTAAGAGAACATACGAGCTTCGACCTCATTACACTCCCCTTGAACCTTTAAAAGAAGTTGTCTCAACCAGTGGTTTAGCTCCCAATCCCCCACAGAAAACTAAAATGGGCAGGAAGTCTTTTTTATCCAAAGCTTAGAGACAAGCATTAGTAGATGTAAATTTAGGCAAACAATAAACACTCAAAAGGGAACTTAGAGTTTTAGCCCCAAAATAGGGCTCTTGATGTTTATTGTTTCCTTCAACACAAGAGGATTGGGAGGACCTCAAAAAAAAACCTCCCTAAAACGGTTGTGTAACAACCTTAAACCCTCTGTCATAATGTTACAAGAGACCATGTTGGAGGGTTCGAAACCAGAATATGTTATCAAAGAACTCTTAAAGGATTGGGAAGTAGAGAGTGTAGATTCAGTAGGATTATTGGGAGGCTTGTTAACGGCTTGGAGCCCAGCATTGCTCAAAATAGATTCAAAGAAGTTGGAGTCAGCTCTAGAAACAAAACTTTTTGATAGGGAGACAGGGCTAAACTTCACTCTGCTTAACGTTTATAGCCCTTTTTATGAAAGGAAGAATTTTTGGGAAAAAATCAAGGCAGAAGGAGTTTTAAATCAGCCAAATGTTATCCTAGGAGGAGATCTAAACCTAACACTAACAACAGGAGAAAGTTGGGGAGAAAACGCAAGACAATACTCTCTGGTGTTATGCTTTCAAAAAAAAATTGAAAAAGAACATCTGGTGGATTTGATGCCCAGAAAATTAGAACCAACTTGGCTAAACAAAAGGGGAGGTCTACAAGCTATCTCCAAAAGACTGTATTGATTCCTAATCAAAGATAGTCTTCTAAATGAGAACCTAATAATAAAATCAGCAGTTGAAACAGGAGGTTGCTCCGATCATAGACCAATCTCTTTATTAATCTCAGCTCCAGAGAAAAAGCCACCTGCTCCCTTTAAATTCAACCCCCAATTCCTGGAAGATGAACATTATAGAGAGCAAATTACTGGTTCATGGCAATCAGTCCAAAGGAGCCCAAATTGCAATAAGATGCACCAGCTTGTAGACAACTTGATAAGGGAAAAAAAGATAACAAAAGAATGGAACAAAGTTCATAAGGCTCAAATGCAAAAAGACTTGAAGGAAACAGAAGAGAAAATTGAAGCTATGTTTCATGGGAATGAGGAATGGGTTTTCAGTGAAGATGAAAACCTACAAATGAAGGATTTGGAAAAAAAGAAAGAAAAACTCCTGGCCATTGAGGAAAAGGAACTAAGGCTCAAAAGCAGAGCTATATGGATTGAAGCAGGGGATAAAAACTCCAAATTTTTTCATAGCTATGCTTCACACAGAAGAAACATAAACACCATATGTGAGATAAAGAACCAGGAGGGCAGGCTAGTCAGAACTTTTGATGAAAAGGATGAGGCAGGAGTGTCTTACTTTCAGAAATCTTCAAGGAACCCGAAGGGTTCCCTATTCAAGAAATATTGGAAGTCCTGAATTTTATCCCAAGAATGATAATAGATGAAATGAATGAGGAGCTAAGCAAGGAGGTTTCAGAAGAAGAAATAAGGTTTACCATGCACTCTTTCCAAAAAGGAAAAAGCCCAGGACATGATGGATTTACAATAGAGTTCTACCTAGGGTTCTATGATTTGATGAAAAATGACATATTGGAGGTTGTGCGAGAATCTTAGGATTCAACGAAAGTTCTTGGAAGCATAAATTCTACATTCCTGAGTCCGATACCAAAAAATCCAAAGCCCCAAACCTTTGAGGATTTCAAGCCTATATCATGTTGCAACATGATCTATAAAATCATAGCCAAGGTTATGGCCCTAAGACTTAAACCAGTGCTAAGTGACATCATTTCAAAAGAGCAAATTGGATTCATAAACAATAGAAAGATACATTACATGGTGTCTTTAGCTAAGGAAACAGTACATACCATAAAAAGAAAGAAAAACAAAAAGCATTTGCCCTCAAATTGGATCTTTCAAAGGCTTATGATAGAGTGAGTTGGATTTTTGTAAGATTACTTTTGATAAAAATTGGGGTGGCTGTGGAAGTGGTAGATTGGACAATGGGATTCTTACAATCTACCTCCTTTGCAGTCATAATCAATGGATCTTTATCAAATTTTGTCAGACCTTCCAGAGGGCTAAGACAAGGATGACCCCTATCGCCCTTTCTTTTCCTCTTGGTGGCAAAGGCCCTAAGCAGGATTATCCGCAAAGCCAAATTAGATGGAGCAATTAAAGGCATTAAAGTCTCAACAACAGAGGAGGTAACTCACACTTTATTTGTAGATGATGTGTTGTTATTTGGAGAAGGCACAATCAGGAACCTAGAGGCTTTTTTGGCTTTAATAGACAAATATAGCAAAGCCACGGGGATGGTGGTTAATGTGGAAAAATAAAACCTTATATACAACGAGTTCCCGGAAGAACTTTTATAGAGGTCAAAAGAGATAATTCAATACAAAACCGCCCCAATTGATGAAGGTTTTAAGTACCTAGGTTTTACTATAAAACCTAATTGTTACTGTCTCCAAGATTGGGTGTGGCTTTATAAACAAATTGAGAGAAGAATAAATGTATGGGAAAATTGATTTTTATCAAGAGGGGGCAGGTTAATTTTGCTAAAATTTGTGCTTCAGAGTATCCCAGTCTACTGAGCCTCAATTGCTTACATACCAAAAGGGATCCTAAAAAAAATAAGGAAGTTGTGTTTCTCATTCCTGTGGACAGCTAGGAAGCAAAATGATGGCATTGCCTTGGTAAAATGGAAAACACTAGCTATGCCAAAGAAGCTAGGAGGTTGGGGTATAAAAAATATCAATATGTTCACCAAAGCTCAAGCAGCAAAAACATTATGGAGACTTATTCAATTTCCTGAAAAACTCTGGAGCAGGGTCATCTTTGCTAAATACTGCCATGATAGCATTGTAGAGTGGCTAAGAAACCCAAACAAAACCTATAATAGTGGTTCCATAGGGTGTAAGGCTATGGTATTGGCCTACCCTTTAATCGGACAATGGATAGGGTGGAAGATAGGAGATGGAAAGTGTGTTAGAGTTGGAGAAGATCCCTGGATGGGGGCAGGGGAAAATTTTAAACTATCACCTAGATTAATTCAAATACTAATATCAACTAGAATCTTCACCGTAGTTGATGCTTGTAGAGACCCAATTATTAGGGGGTGTAACAAATGGAAAAACGCACAAGAAGTTGGTCTGAGAGGAGGCCATGCTGAAGAATGGAACAAATATCTGAATATTTTAGTTTCTAACCATATTCACCTGGGGAGCGAACCAGACAAATTGATATGGACAAAAAATTCAAACACGGATCAATACACAGCAAAATTAGGATATCAGGCGGCCTCTGAAGAACATGCAGAATCAGGAGAAAAACAATGGTGGTGGAAAAAGTTGTGGCAGGTTGAGTGCCCTCTAAAAACTATAATCACGAAGTGGCTGGCTCTTTCCAATAAACTCCTTATGTGGGAAATGCTACAAAAACGCGGTTTTGAAGGACTAGGACTCTATATTTTATGTAGAACCAATGAAGAAATGAGCTCACATCTTTTCGCCTCCTGTTCTTATGCAAGAACTGTGTGGAATGGAGTGGTTAGCAAACTAGACGCAGACAGAGCTCATGAAACACCTGGATCATTAGAAGAAAAAATAAAAGCCTCATGGAATGATGAACAGGTAGATCCTTTCGAAGCTTTTCCAATTCTGTATGTATATAATATATGGGAAGCCAGGAATAAATCCATTTTCAACAATACGTAGGTACCTCCTGATATTGTCATCACCCTGCTATTGAGTAAAATACAGGAACACAAGAAGGTCTCAGTCAGCCACAAAACAAGATTAATCAAGGAGCCATAAATAAACAAAGAAATGCCTTGGGCCTTCTTCAACGGAGCAAGTTAAGGGGACCCTCCTTTAGGAGGATCTGGGGCAGTTATTTTCTTTTCTTCAACAAAGAAAAAGAAGATAAATACGCAATTGGACAAGCCTCAAACAACACATCAGAACTTTCATCCTTATGGGCTACCTTAAGGGTGGCACAAAACTCTCAATTAAAAGAAATTCAGATATTTGGAGATTCGAAAGTGGTGGTTGATTGGGCAAATGAATAGAACAATATAAGAGCACCCCACTTACAACACCTGCTAGCAGAAATTCAGTCTTTGAAAAGAAGTTTTAGAACGATTTCTTTTGGTCATGTCTATCGAGAATTGAATGTGGAAGCGGACTCTCTTTCTAAACAGGCATTAGCCTACCAGCCTAGGATTTTAGAGACAGAAGAGGTGGTAGAAGGCATGTTAGCCTTCCATTACAAGACAATTTGAAAGCATACAGACGGTAATGCAGAAATGTAAGGAAACATAAGACAATGATGTGTTTTTTTTGTAACAATCAATCATGCGAAAACAACGATGATTTTTTTTGATGTGAACATGCAGACCTTGTGCCTTCTATCCATCACTATTCACAATACTTGCTCTACAAGATGAAACCAACCACATAATGCAACCATGATATCCTACAACAAATTGAAAATAGTGATGCCTTTCTCCATTGCAATGGAATCGTATTCCATTTAACCATTCTATTGCATATCACTAAGAACCACTTGCAAACTGAATTCAAACTTAAAACTGGATGCTCAGATCCGAGCTTATTTATTTACACTTTTTACATTTACCAACAACGATCATCTTGATCATGCAAAGGAAAAATTCCAATGTAGCCAATTAAGTGTTTGATTGATGAAAATATTGTCTTGCTTGCACCTATGTGAAAAGATGTAAAAAAAGTGACAATCAAATTAAGAATTTCATAGGAAATTTATACTTAATGTTGCAATCTGATTTAATCCCAAATGTTGCAACATTAGAATATTTTGAAAAGATTGTCTCCATATAGATGGACACACGATATTGAATAACACGAAACATCTGCAACTGATTTATGAGATCAAGTAGCTCTTTTGAAATTTTTACTTCAATACTAGCAACTATGGGCTAGATGATCTCTGTAATATTCTGTCCATTTGGTGAAGAGGAAGACTTGGTGGATAATTCTAGTAACTTTCCTTACTGCCATCCAATAGCCCAGACCTATTGTTTCATGCATAGGATCAGTGTTGAGAATTTGCAAAGGTGTTGATTTAGATCATTGCTCCTCTAAATCATCTGGGTACTCATCATAAACAAAATTATCCTTGAACATTTATGCATCTTGAAACTCAAAATTCTTTGTTTGATTATGATCTTGGAAAAAACATGGCTCATGGGAAGCTTGATATTCATTAACATTTGGGACATCAATTGCATCATACTCATGACTACTAGAAACATTTGGATTAATGGAAAATGCATCTACTGTTTTTCTATCACAATCATCTTCATATTCATGATTAGCATATTTTTTGTATAACAAATCGAACTTCATAGAACATTCTTCATAAAGAATATCAATTGATTACCTCTTTTTGCAATAATTATTAAATGCAAAATGCAATTCTATTAATGAATGAATACTAACAACGGGGAGGGTTTTACACCACTAATAGGATTGTCCTTCTAAAGAACATTGGAACATTTTAATCAAGAGATATTCATGTATAACTTTCATCTTAATCATGCACTCGTGAAAATCTAGCAAGTGTTCAGCTGAAACTTCCCAATCTTTTCCCCTGAATCTCGAAAGGGGACCTTCCCATTCTTCTTTATCTGGTACTAGATTTGGAAAACCATAAATTTTCAAAAAATTACAAAATGCATACCCCTAAGCCAAGATCTTGTCCATTTGAACAAGTGGATTCACCAATAGATTTGTTTGTCATGAAACTGGAGTCCCTAGGTATAAAATTGTAGTAAAGAGAGTGTCCTGCTCTTGTCTACAATCAAGAGTTGGATTTGATCATTGTCATTCTCCCAAGGAAGATAATATTCGCTTCCACTCCCTGACAATGGTTCCAAAAGATGTTTGTGCTAAAAGATGCACTATGACAGCTGAGAGGGCATGGCTAGCACATCTTTATTTTAAATGATGGAATTGGGTTTAATAGGTCGATCAACAAGACTGAATGAGAGATGGAGAGATAACCAAGCAAACTATAGATAAATGATCCACCATTGGGCATAGAGTCATCTACAATTTCTTATGGATCACAGGAAATTAAACCCAATTCCAAACAATATTACGTTAAGAAATGACAAACAGAAGCAATGAACAATTGATGAAACATGTAAGCTATCTCATATTGATCTAGCTTGTGTATTCATCAAACATAACGTTCATCAAATATGAACATTTTCCAAAATATAAATCAAAGTTTTTGAACGATCTTATAACAAACAGATCAAGGTACACTAAAACCTTAATGTGCAAGCATTCCAAGATGCATAAGCTTTATTCAAATGCAAAGAATGACACAAAATACATAAAGAAGGTGCATACTGGCATTTGAATCCTCAATAATCTGTGATGATAACAAATTGTAGAAAATAGGGCCCTTCCGACTGCAATCAATATTACACATGTTTTACTTCTCCTCAAACTCTCTCCCTCAACTGCCTTTTCCTTCTTCTAGTAAATAGATACGTTTGATAACAATATGATCCGTAAGAGGAGGGTCGATGATCATTTTTCCTTTAAAAATCCCTGATAAAAATGATGTGGATAATCTTCAAACCAGTAGTGCTTGCAGTGCTCTGTTTCCACGAGACAATACTTGAATTGAATTTTAACCTTCTAAACGTCTTGAACTACCTCATTAAATATTGATGACAAGTGTAATGGATCAACAAACTATATATAGGATTCTTAAATGTCTTGACATCATGGCTGCTTGAAAATAGGAAAACGGTTATAAGAGATTCTATTATGAGAGAAAATGATTTGATAATTTTAAATCCTCTTATAAGCACATGTTACATTTGTTTAAACCACTTAGATATTTTCATATAGTTGCTCTACATATGCCTGATCCTTTGGATTCTATCTAGAAGATAATCGAATTAAAATATTGAATTTTTTATAGGAACCTTCAGGGACACTTGTATGGAGTGAAACGCTACCAAAAGTACTCATGAATTACTTGAAATCTATTTTGAAATTTGGAAAATGTTGGTTGTTGATTTTCATTCTTAAAATTTGCTTCTTTGACTGACATCTGTGTTATAAACTACACTTGTCTTGGATATATCTACAATTTCTTGAAACTACATCATGACTACAATCATCCACGATAAAGAACTATAGAAACCGGGTCATTCACACTGTGAAGGTCAACAACCAGATAAATGATTACACATAGGAAAACATAAAGAGAAATTGAGCTTGATGCAAAGAATGAGTTCCACTACCACTGCCAAATGATATCCAATAGTGCTTCGACATCTAGATTCTTGAAAGCTCGATATACCTAGTATTCGACTGTAGTTGGATTTTGGCGTTTGGTTTTATTCTTTGTGAACTGAGGAAATATCCCATATACACAAGATATAAATCAATATAATACCCTATATTACCCATTGTGTTCATCACATATCAATGTGTAGTGCATAATACTTCATTCATGTGTTGTTGGTTAACGGACTTAGCACTTTCATGCTTAGTGTGATCATAGATGGGGACTATCATAACCAAAAATTTGATGTTGGCATTGAATTGGGGATATGACACAAGTCCATAACTTTATTACCCAAATAATTTTATTTACTTATTTATCTTTTTAAAATAATCACATAAAAATAATCATGTAATATGGACAATTAAAGTACAAAAATAAAATGAAAAGCTTCCCTCTTAAAAAAAAAGAAAAATAACCAACACCTTCTTGAATAAAATTAAACATAATATTTTTTTTTTAAACTATAAAAATAGTATATATATATATTCTTAAATACTTGGCTTGGTTTTAGAATGGAAAAGGGAATTTTTTTTAACATGTTTAATAGACCAAGGAATTTGAACTTTGAAAGGAAAAGAAAAATGACAAGATATTACCAAGATGTAGGTTTGAGATGAAGGGAGAGTGACTAAGTTAACAAAAACTGAGGCTTTAGTGAAAATGATTCTCTCCATGAGTAACAATATATAAGGACGTTAACTCCTATGTAGTAATTGCACCAGTTACGGATGATATCATATTGTGTTATTGTTTGTATCTCTCATATGTGTTTTTTAATGTAGATTTTATTTTAGGTTTCTAGTTTTTGTAATAGTGCCATAAAAGATTAATCTACAAAAGATAAGGATCTATGAAAGCTTGAGTACTAGGAGTCCAGGGAATCATCGCATAAACCTTATACATCCAGTTTAATAATCCTTATGTATATTTTTTTTAAGGTGCAAATAATGTTGGTACAAGTGGATTAAATATGGCATATTCTAGTATATATCGGAATATTTTGTAATTGGCCCATTCACCTCTGTGTGTGTGTGTGTGTGTGTGTGTGTAGGTTTATATGTAAATTTAATTGCGATGATATGTAGAGTTCTAAGTTCTAGTTTTGTTGATTTCATGGTAATTGTTAGTCATATGCCTAGTTAATGTACATTCTATTACTATTTAGATATTTACTAGTTGGTTTGTTTTAATGTAATGGGACAATTTTCTACTTACATGCATCTTGTTGTGATGTATCTTGATGATTTCTGCATTCTTGTTTTTATTGTGAATGATTTAACTCCCATTAGATTAAATGAATGAAATTTAAGGTTGGTAATGAACTTTTCACCCCCAATAAATCTTCAATACTATGCACATCACTTAATCAGAAACTATCAAACATGCCTTGGGTGAGACCTCCTTCTTTTGGAGGGTTTGATATGCCATTATAATAGACTAGTATGGACAATTGTTGGGAACTTTCTAGGGACCCTATGTCTCTTAAAAATCCATCAATATGGTTCCATGTTAAAGACCTTAACTAGTGAATAATAGCAAAGATGTAGTGGAGGTTGAGGAATGATAAGCTTCAACATTAGATAGAAGTAAGTATTCATGAACTCAAACACCAAGAAAGTGTATATTTGGGTGGAGATGTTGCACTAGTTAAGTATAGTCACTTGTTTGAGTGTTTACATGAGATTTTGTAGGATGAGTTTCCATTAAATTTGCACTAATGGAAATAAACACTCGTGAATTGGCATCGCCATTAGTTTCCATTGCCAATAATTAAGTGGACTATAGAGAATTTGTTAAAGATCCAGTTATAAGACTATGAGTTGACATGAGGAATTAATGTTTTATTTTAGGTGTGGTGTATAAGGTTATTATTTGGAGTTTGTAGTGGAATGTAATCAATATTTAATCAATGCAATAGATATTTACAAGAAAGCACCATGCATAAGATTGATTGAGAAAATACCTATGCGGATAAAAATGTTGATGGTGGAACAAGGTATACTGTTAATCCCTACTAAGATGGAAGTGTGGGCATATTGGAATATATTAGGGCCTAAAAGTGAATTTCATGAATTGATATACATAAAATATTGATCATGGTAAAGATATTGGTCCTTGAAATAGAATGGAAAAAGAAACATAAAAAGAATGAATATCTAGGGAGAGATAGAAAAGATCAACACCAACCATGATTTCAAGATGATAAGGTATGGTCCTGAGATGCATTTAGAATGTGGAAAAACTAAAAGGGTGAGAGAAGCATGATCTTGACTCTGTAAAAACATCCCTCTTCCTCCCCAATGTGATGCCCCAAATAAACTTCACACCTTTTGGAATAGGGACCATATCGATTCTAGCGTAACAACCAATTTATGTTAATGTCTTGAAGTCAAATTGAAATGCATTGTGTAATATGATGTTATAACCTATATGAAAATTCAACCTACTCTACCTATCCTAGATAGGAGAATATCAATATTGAGGGTATACAAGATTGCTTATACATATATTGTAAGTATTTTTTGTTATAGTGCAAATTGGCACTTCCATGTTTGTGACAATGATATCCCAAGACGACACATAAGTGTATAAGATCGATCATGAACATAAACCTATCATCATGGAATAGGTTCTAATTTGATCCTACTTGATGTTATAAACTCCCCTGGAGACAATCCAACTATTTTCCATCTGAAATCACTGGAGTTTAAGACCAAATGAGGCCCCGCTCTCCTTTAACTCATGTAGGGAACATGGCCATACACTTATCCCTTTAGCATGGCATGTGGTTCGATTCTAAAAAATTATCAAAAATTGGAAAGTTATGACATTTTTAAGGTGTTTGGTCTCATTTGTAACTTCCAAAACCGTTTTGTAACCATCACAACTATCTAAACACTCATTAAAAATGGATCAGATGGACCAAGTGAAGGGGGCACACCCACATTATTGTCAATTGTAGGAATATGTTTTCCATATTGGATCCATTCATCTCCAGTATCCCTTAGTGACCCTTTTCCTTGTGTACTCCTTTCGTAAGTGTTGAATTCATCCATCCTATATGACTTCTATCCTTTACACCCTTGGAAGATCAGGTATTTGGAAGCAGGATTATAAGTGATTCAAAGGCATAGGAACCCAATCAAAGGCTTTGAAAGGTGTCGAAGAAGTATAAAGGTAACGTATGTACCAGACAACTTGTTTTATTTTAATATAAATTATGATATTTCCCTCCCCCTTATGCATGTGTAATATTTAATATGCTTATTCCTTGTTGGTTTATTGAAGATTACTAATTATTTCCACAAGAATTGTTAATACTAGTTGCAAACATGTGTATGCTCTTGTTTTGGTTGATATATTTATAAAATTTATAAGGTATGTGAGGAGGTTATTTGGATGTTTTGTGGGTTTCAAGTTGCTAGAGTGGAACATATTGAAGTTGAATAATAGGAGAAACAAGAATCAAACTCCAAAAATAGGTTCCTCTCTTCCTCCTTCTCATTCTTTTACTTGTTTGCTTGTTTTCTTATTTGGATAAGTATTGAATCATTTATGTTTAAGTCTAAATTGTTTGTTCGAAGAGTCATAAGATCGTTTTTATTCCTTCGTAGAATGTTGGTGACCAACCCTAGTCATTAGGAAGTATTTTCCTACAACATAGTCTAAAACCTATAACCATTAATCCATGTATACCCTACAAATCATAACTCTTAATCCATATAACCTTTTAACCCCTATAACTTTAACCAATATAACATGTAACATTATAATCCATGGACTAAATGATACCTAACTCATATTTACCTTAAACCATATAACCCTAAATCTCTAGTTCATGCAACCATTAATCCATATAACCATTATAAATCCTAACCTCTATAATCCATATTGCCTAACCTTAATATCCCACATAACCACTAACTCATATATCCCTTAACTTATAACAACTAATTCTTATAACCACTATAAACTTTAGTACTTCAACTTTAGAACCCTTAAACTTTATCGAACTTAGTTTCTAGTCCATATAGATTGAAATTATATATCCTTTAAAATATATATAGCTACTTATAACAAATAAACCTTATAGTCCCTAACCCCAATAACCTTTAGAAATTGTAACATCAAAAATGCCTAATGGAATGGATTTCCAAAAAATATATGTAATTATTTATTCAATGATGATTTTTACAAGAGAATGAACGGCATTAAATACTATGGAAGAGACACATAAGAACTATGTGTCTTTCTAATGCCAACATTTAACTAATAATAATAATAATGAATATTATTTAAATCATTTAATCTACTAATTTTCTCTAGTTCTATTACAATTCATCCCTCTATGAGATACTTTGTCCACGAAGTATTGGTAAGGATAGGCTCCATGAACGAAAAATATTCATTTTCCCAAGTAGCTTCTTCATCAGGTAATATTTTCCACTTGACAAGGTATTCATTAACGAATATGGGACGGAGTGTTATGGTTTTAATATATAATATGCATTCATGTTCTAGCACTAGTTTTCCTTCATCATCTAGCATAGGTAATTATGTTTGTATGTGAGTAGTTGGACCCAATTTCTTTTTTAATAATGACACATGGAAAATGTCATGTATTTTCCCTTTATTAGGTATGTCCAGAGCATAAGCCACTTTCCCTACTCACTTCCTTACTTGATATAATCCTTAAAACCTTGGTGCAAGTTTATGGTTTTTGGATTTTTTAAGTGAAATTTGTTTGTATGGTTGGAGTCGAACAAACACCCAATCACCTACTTCAAATTCTCAATCATTTCTTTTTGTGTCGGCTTGTTGCTTCGTGCGGTTTCTTGCTTGTTCAAGATGACTCTTCAAAATATGGATGACCTCATTGGATGTTGCTAGATAGTCTTTCACTGTTGGAACTTTGAAACTTTTGATAAAATATTCCTTCGTTGTAGGAGCAAGATACCCATATAAATAATAAGGATTCAAAAGGGGGGATTTTTGTCATTGTATGATACGTACTATTGTACCACCATTTTGTAAGGTGGAGCGAATGTACCCATTGACTCTAGCGGTCTTTCACAAAATTCCTAAGGTATCCTTCAAGGAATTTATTTTCTACTTTATTCGGGGATGGTAAGAGGTACTCATAGTTAATGAAGTCCCTACCTAGTGGACCAATTCCTTCCAAAATTTGCTAGTAAATTTGGGGTCTCTATCACTAACAATAACTTTAGGAAACACGTGGAGCTTAAATATATTCTTTACATAGCTATCGATGACTTGGATATCCTTTGCTTTTGATGAAATACTAATGAAATGAGTTTAATTTGCTATTCATTCAACGACCATGAATATACTATCATTTCCTTTTGACATAGGAAGACCAGTGATAAAATCCATGGATATAGCTAACCATTTTTGGGATGGGATATGTAGGGGTTGGAGAATCCCAGGAGGAGCCATTGTTTCAAATGTATGCCTTTGACAAGTATCACATTCAACCACATATTTCTGGATATCAGTCTTCATTCCTTTCTAAAATAAAGACAGACAGATATTATGGTATGTTTTAAAGAATCCAACATGGTCGGCTGACGGAGAATCATGGTTCTATTTTAAGACCTGAATTTTGAATTTTAATGAACTGGGTTAATATATCCTTGTTTCTTTCAACTTATTGAATTAGTTTCCTTATCTTTGGGTCTTTCACATACTCAATTTGGAATTCTGAAATCCATTCAAGAATAACTAAGGAAATAGCACATATTGAGGCATCACTTTCATGATTCCTTGATAAGCAGTATGTGATAATATTTTCCTTACCCTTTTATACAAAATGTCAAAATAAAATCCTATATTTTTCTCACCCATTTCTCCCATGGTATAGCAATGTAAAAAAATGCTTGATCTCCCTTTTTTATCATTCTCTTCATCTTGTTTGATTGGACAATTTGGGGAGGAGGGAAATTGATACCATAAAGCTTGTACTTCCTCCCATTTTCATAAAATCTTATAAGTTGTTCTTGTAAGTTTATCCCTACTATTCCCAGTGTTTCCAACCATTGGGAACCTAAAACAATGTCAAGCCCTCCAATTTCCATTGCATACATTGGCGATCTTAACTAGTATTCTTTAATGGTTAGCTCAAGTTTATGGCATTTTCCATCGCACGAGGTGGTCTTGTTCCCTAGTATTGATATTTGAAATCTAGAGGTAGGGTAGATGAATATGTTTAATCATTTTGCTACCCTGGAGTTTATGAATTTGTGTGTACTCCCACTATCAACCAAAATAGTCACTTTAATGTTCTTGATATAGCCAAACATTTTGATTTTTTGGGGTTGAGATATACCCACCATTATAACTATTGAGAGTGTTGGGGTGAAAATAACTTCCTCTGTGTTATAATCGTCACTATCTTTTTATGTCAGAAGGAGATATCTTTTTTGAGAGTGTTGGGGTGAAAATAGCTTCCTATGTGTTAGACTCGTTGCTATCTTTTTATGTCAGAAGGAGATCTGTTTCCAACACCTTCATTATTATTGTCATCGTTGTCATTTTTTTTGCACAAGAAGAAATTCTTGTTTTTACACTTATGTCTCGAATGCCAATTTGGGGCATTACACTTGCAGAACAGATTGTTATCCTTTCTCCTATTTATTCTTAAGTGGGGTGGGATATAAACTGACAAACATTGTGATTTTTTTTCTTCAATTAAATTTTCTTTTTGATGATCTTGTTCCACATTTTTTACATCTAATAATTTTATCTTGTTTTGAGTACTCTGTTTTATCCCACCAATGGAAATTTGCAAGAGTTGTTCTTCATTTATATCTTTGACATGAGTGGCTAGGACCAATAGATTGATAAAATATTAATTTATGATTCCTTCTTGTTGTAAATGAGTGAGCTTGCTCTAGATTTTGGATTCTTCCATGTCTTGAAATCGCTTAAAGAAATTTTTCTTGAAGGTATCCCTGTCTCTCACCAGTCTTCCTCCTTTCATTGCCAAGTCCCACCACAAGAACCAGCCACATGCGGATTTATCCATGTACATTGTTGCGACATTCAGTTTGTCGTCCTCGTTATATATATTGTACATTTCAAATTATTTTTTGATTTTGTTGATCCATCAAATCCCATCTCGATTATGTTCGCCATCGAATCTTGGTAAATCAACCTTTACTTTGCAAACGATGTTGAGGGTTGGGCCCATATGTGAGTTATTGAATCCTTTAACTTGATATTTTAGTGCCTGCATTGCAAGCTTTAGGTCTTGGATCTCCTCCTCTTTTTGCTCATTTTTTCCAAGAGCTTATGAACTGATTCATCTTCAAACTTTATCGACACATCCTTGTTCGCTGGAGGGTTCTCTCCATATTTCTTGTATTCATCTTGTTGAGCTTGGGATTTGTGAAAATTTAACTATTAAAATATTAATTACATTGATAATTTATTATTAAAATGACAACAATAATAATAATAATAGTATATGTAAAAAAATATAGTTTTTTAAGGTTTTCAAAATAACAATTATTAATAGTTATAATACTTTTATTTTAATAATAATAAAATTGTTATGAAGGAATGGCGGGAGCGTAAGAATGAGGAGAATGAAAATGGAATATGGGAATGTGCAACTAAAGAGTATGCTCACTTTGATACCAACTTGGAATGGACTTCAAAAAAAAAATATGTATTTATTTATCAATTATGGTTTTTACAAGAGAATGAATAGCATTAAATACCATGGAAGAGACACAACAGAAATGTGTGTCTTTCTAATTCTGACATTTAATTAATAATAATAATAACAAATTTTATTTAAATCATTTAATTTACTTATTTTCTCTAGTTCTATTACACCTAACACCTTTAACCTAAATCCCTATGACTCCTAACTTGAATAATGATTGAAACTCCTAACCATTATGATATTTATAACATTTTATCCCTAATCCATATAACCCCTAAAATTCATAATTATATCCAATATAACCACGAACTATAAAACCATATCATACGTCAAACATATCTATTGCAATATTTTCCCTTTAAATTATAAACATTATACCCCTAAACCATTTAACATTTACTAATAGTAAACATGAATAAATCACAAAACCTAACACTTTTTAATACCTCTCCCTTATAACCCAAATCCTTAAGAACCTTAACTTTTATCCCTTGTAGTCCAAAGGACTTAGGGGTTAATGGGTTAGGGGTTTACGGGTTAGAGAGTTAAGGGATTAGGGGTTTTAGGGGTTCAAGGTTAAGGAATTAGGGGTAAAGGGGGCTAAGGAATTATAGGTTAGGGAGTAAAGGGACCAGCTAGGGTAAAAGGGTTTAGGTATTTATGGTTTAATAGATTAAGGGTTTAGGGGTTTAGGGGTTAGGGGGTTAAGGAAACATGGGTTAAGGGTCAAGGGGTTAATATTGCCTTTTATTATTATTAATGTTTTTCCAAATAGGATTTTGACGATGAGAAACATGTCCACCATCTTCCATTGCACTTCACAATCATTGTGAAATTGAGAGAAGGATTCTAAATGAGAAAATATTGGAGAGGATTCATACCAAGCATGGTTGAATCAACCACTTATTCAAATCTAACTACCTCCTAAGTCAAAAATTTAAAATGTATACAGTAACACTAGTTCTTCACGTGTTGGAAATAAAGGAAATGAAGTATAGGTTGGTATGGATGATTTTTTATGGGTTATGGGTGCCATGTGGAGAATGTTTTTATATGAATTTCAAAAATGTGAAATATATGATGATTCTCATATCATTAATACCTTCTTTGAAAGCCTAAAATATGCTACCACCACCCCTCTCTTTGGACATGGGCCAAATTCTACTCAACTAGGGACAACAATGTTAATCCAACTTGAAAGCAACATATGGTATGTCAGGCATGTGTTTCTTGAGATTTTTTAGGTAACTAACCATTAATTCCCCTATATTTTGATTAATTTCATCACATAATCGAATTTGAGAATTGTCAATTTTATGAATGCGTGATGATAGTGTAGATTGATATTGTCCATTAATTATAGGTTATTCAAAGATAAGATACTTCTGACTAATAGTATCTTGCCCGACAACTGCTAAGATGAAAAGAAAATATTGAACAGGTTAGGTGTTTAGCACATATCATATCATGTGTGTTTGAATGATTGTATTTTATATAGATTTGAATATGCAGATAAAGAGATAACTCAAGTCCTCTCCCATCATTCCGACCACGGAGGGAACATGAACGATATAGGGGGTGCTATAATTTCACCCCAAGTCCATATAATGGAAATCATAAAAAACTAAATGCACATGCAAATGCATGATTAACATACATAGCATAATTAAACTCTATTAATGCACACACAACATGTAATTACCATCATGTTCATCACAGGCATAACAATAAGATAATGCACATAAATAAACGCATTTCCATGCTATGTACAAGCATCTAATTGAACAATTCATGTTGGGTAGATTCATTCACTTTAACACAATCAATGGTCATTAATAACACATAAATTTAAGCATAATCCAAGACAGTAGAAACACTTCTCTTTTAAGTGTAATTGACCAAGCAATTGGTTATGGAAGACTAACGTTCCACCCAACCGTAGGTCTCTGTCCAACCTATATTTGTTCTCTTATCTTTTAAGTGTGATTGACCAAGAAACTGGTTATGGAAGAGTAATGTTCCACCCAACCATAGGTCTTAGTCCAACATATATTCTTCTAGCTGAGAGACCACCCCCAAGATTGGATGTGTATCCACTAAGGAGGAACTACCCGTGCTCACTCACATCCATAGGTAGAAGGACTCATGCTAATCCAACACACATATGGGTTTGTTAAGAAATTAGGGAGGCAAGGAAGGAGATAACTAAGCCAGTGATCTGAAACACAAATATACATGCATATTTATTTGAATTCAAACAACCTTGCAACCCACATTACCTATTACACCCAACATAGGGAAGGTCTCTTTCTCTACTACACAATCCCTCAGGTTCCACTTCCCTCCAGTTCTCTTTAGGGTGGGCATAGAAAGGTCCAAGCTACTAAATCCTCAAAGGTTCTTTCCTTCACTGGGTTTAAAAAGAAATCCAACCTATGAACTCTCTCCTACTACAATCTACTCTTGGATTTTTCCCCAATTTGGCCACTTGACAGTAAATCATGAAATTATAATTTTGGGCTTCCAAATCTGATTTTTAGCGTGAATTTTTTGGCTGCTAACACTCTCAATTCCACCCTAGGGTTTATATCTATGTATTCCCCACTAGATTCTATTCCTCACGTGAATTTATGGGAATTTTTGGCACTTCAAAACATGGGTTCTTTCCAATTTGTGATTTCCACAATTGTCACTTTTGGGAATGCATAAATTGTTGGAAATTGATTTATGGTTGTTCAAAAATGAAATCAGGAGGATGGAAAATGAATTCCCACGAGGAAGTGTGACTTGTGGGTCGAGTAAACCATTCCCATGCCCAACCTTACAAATTTATGGGTTTCCCATGATCCGTTAATTTCATCAGATGATTTTTGAGTTGCTTCCTTACAAAAAAATAAATGCCAGCAAGGAAAGTTAAGGTGGGTTCTCAAGATGACATTTGGAAACACGGGGTTCAATCGCACAACCCCCTCACCTCTTCCTAGTGGATACACATGGCCCCCTCATTTTATTTTCTTCCATATCCATCTCTTGGTATTTTCATTTGTATTAAAAATATTTACATGCACATACGATTTTCCATGTCTTACTAGCACATGGCTAACAAAATATAAATACATGCTTTTTTTTAAAATTGAAGCATTCACTAGTGGGACCTTGGCCTTGATCTCCACGCTAGGAATCATACAATGAATATACACAATATTAACATATAATCCAATAAATTATAAGGGTCAAAATAGGGGTATCACATTCCCCACCCCCTTAGAGCAACATCATCCTCAGTGTTCTCAAAACTTGAACAAAAATGGGTATGGCTCTTTCATGGCATCCTCTAGATCCCATGTAGCCTCATTAGGACGAAGGTGCTTCCATTGTATCTTTACCTTCCTGATGGATCGGTTCTGGATCAATGTCACCTTCTTTTCGAGGATGCGTATAGGTTCCACTTGGAACTCTCCTTTGGGATCCACTTGTATCACATTCCAATCAATTATGTGATTAGGATAATGCACATACTTCTTAAGCAAAGAAACATGGAAACATTTATGATCTCTCATGTTAGAAGAAAATTTTAATCCTATATGCAACTGGTCCTATCCTATCAAGGACTTCAATTGGCCCACAATATCTTGGTGCCAACTTGGCACAAATTCCCAACTTTAGGGAACTTTTCCTTGGCATTACTCTTAAATAAACATGATCCCCAATTTTAAATTTCTTGTGGAATCTTATCAAATTTGCATAACTATTATGCTTGTCCTGGGTTGCCTTTAAATTTTTCCTCATATTAACAATTTCTTGTTCCATTTCCTTGATCATTTCTTGTCCAATCACTACCAAGTTCATTGGACTATCCTAATTCATTGGATTTATGCATCCTTTTCCATACATGCTTTAAATGGACTCATTCCCAATGATGCTTGATGTGCATTGTTGTATGCAAATTATATCACATGTAGATAATCCTCCCACTTAGATGTTTACCCATCACATATATTCTCAACATGTCTTCAAGAACTTGATTCAGCCTCTCTGATTGAACATCACTTTGAGGATGACACAATGTACTAAGATTCAATTTCGTTCCCAATTCATGAAATAACCCTTTCCAAAATTTGGAAGTGAATTTTACATCTCGATCTGAAACTATTACCTTGGGAAATCCATGAAATTTAAATATTTCCTTCATGAAAATATTCGCTATGTCACTTTATTTATGAGTGGACTTGACTGGATTAAAATGAGTTGCGTTTGATAGATTTTCCACCACAACCATAAATGAATCATGCTTCTTAATTGGCATTGCAAAACATGTTATAAATTCCATAGTAATCATTTCCCACTTCCATTCCAGAATGGGAAAAGGCCACGATAATCCTGTGGGGTGTTGATGTTCAGCCTTGACTTGTTGGCACTTTTGATAACGAGCAATGTATTATGCCGTGTCCTTGTTCATTGCATTCCAAAAGTATTTATTTATTGTTGTTGTTATAGTCTTTTGATATCCTGGATGTTCAGAGTAAGGCATTTTATGAAGTTCGTCCATTACTAGCTTCTTTAAATCTACACAATTCATAATGTACATTCTTCCTTTATAGATATGAATATCGTATTCTCAAATTTGATATCCTTCACACTTTTCATATACTTTTCCCTACTGCAATTTTTCTTTAACTTGAAGGTAAGTTTCATCATTGTTTTGGGCTTCAAGAACTCTTGTACTCGAATCCTATTTGCATACACATATTGTTGCTACATGAAACATTCTACTAAGGGAATTTATGACCTTATTCTCTTTCCCTTTACATGCTTAATTTCAAAATTAAATTCACATAGAAATTTCAGCCACCTAGCTTGCGTAGCATTCAATATTGGCTGGTCAAACAAATACGTTAAGATCATATGGATTGTTCTGAGCTCGAATCTTCTTCCCAACAAATAATGTCTCCACATCTTGAGAGCATGTACAATGGTTGTTAATTCTAAATCATGAGTTGCATAATTCTTCTCATGCTCCTCTAATTCTCTCGATTCATATCAAATCAAAAATCCTTCTTGCATAAGCACTCCACCTAATCCTTCAATGAAAGCATCTGTATACACTACAAAATCATTCTTTTGATCTGCAATCCTCAAAATAGAAGTGTTTTTAAGCAACTTCTTCAACTACTAAAATCTCTCTTCACATTTTTCAAACCATACAAAATTTGCAGTCTTCCTTTGCAATGATGTAATTGGATGATCGATCTTGGAGAATCCTTCTATGAACATATAGTAGTCTATGAAACCTATAGAAGATCTAACATATGTAACATTCTTTTGAGTAGGTTAATCCAATATGGCTTCAATATTTTCCAGATCCACTACAATTCCTTCTTCTGAGATAACATAACCCAAGTATTGAACATTTCTTTGATAAAATTCACACTTTCTTAGCTTTGCATACAATTGGTGTTCTCTAAGAACTTGCAATACAATTCTTTAATGCTCCTCATGCTATTCTACATCCCTTGAATAAACAAGAATGTCATCCAAGAACACATACACAAACCTGTCCACATACTTGCTAAAGACACTATTCACAAGGAACATGAATGTGGCAGGTGCATTGGTAAGACCAAATGGCACCACCGTGAACTCATAATGGCCATATCCTGTCCCGAAAGATATCTTGTCAATGTAATCTTCCTTTATCTTCACTTGATGATAATCATACCTCAAGTCAATTTTCGAACCACTTTGGATTCCTTCATTTGATCGAACAAATGGTTGATTTTGGGCAATGGGTACTTATTCTTGACTGACACTTTGTTTAATTTCCTGCAATCAATACACAGCCTTAAAGTCCCATCATTTTTCTTGAAAAATAACATCGGTGCTCCCCAAGGAGACACACTTGGTGTATATACATTTTTTCCATCAACTCCTATAGCTGCACCTTTAACTCTACCAATTCTGGCGTGCTCATTCTATAAGGAGATTTGGAAACTGGCATTTCCCCTGGAACACGATCGATTGTAAAATCAATGTTTCTCTTCGGTGACAAACCCAACTCTTCATCTAAAAAAAACATCCTGGAACTCTTGCAATAATGGATAATCTTCTATACTTGGTCCTTTATTCTCTAGAGAGTCTGATATATGAGCTGCATATAACTGACATTTCTTCTTGTAAAACTTTCTTAATTGTAAGGCTAAAATCTTCCTTACTAAAACTTGCTTGGGAATTCCTCTTACCAATATTGTCCTTCCTTCATCATTAATGCATTCAAGAACTTTTTCATAACAATCTACCTTGCTTTTCCAACTAGTCCATGCCAATAAGAGCATCATAGGATCCTAATGGTAGGACATTCAAATTTGCTTTTGTGAGGAGTCCATTCAACTATATGGGGCATTCCATCAATACTTCACTCATTTTTATTTTTGTCTTTGTGGCTAATTGAACTGCTTCACTTTTCTAAGAGAACAACTTTCATCCACTTTTGGAGAAACACAACTATGAGTAGATCCTGGATCAATCAAAACATAAATATATTTCTTAGCAATATTACCACCAACTTCCACTATTGTTGATTGATGGTATGCTTGATGGTTACCCAACGTTGCATAAATTTGGGGATTTCTCTTGACATAACCTCCTTCATAACTGTTGCTTCTAAGTTGTGTAAGCCTCAAGGGTTCTATTTTTGATGTGGATAGTCCTTAAGCATGCAGGGTTCTCCACATCCCCAACACTGACACGGTCCTTTTGGTTCTTTTTCTACTACTGTTGTTGGTTTAGTTCCACTTTGTGCTTGCTGGCCTCGTTGGATAGTCCTTAGCTGATTTTTAAATGATGGCTTGAGTCCACTTCTTGTTTGGTCAAACCTTCCTTTTAGATCTCCTTTCCATGCTGGATGAACCTATAAATTTCCTTTGCTCTGTTCAAAACAATGCATTGCCATCCTAATGGCTTCATCAATGTTTGGTGGATTAACAAACTCAATCCTATCTCTGAAATTTTGGGGTAGAGTTCCAAGGAAGCATTGGATTTTTACCATTTCATCTTTGTTGTAATCCACATACCTCAACAATTACCAGAAATTGTGGACATGTATTTTCGTATACTTTTGTCCCAACTTTAATTCATTGAAATCCTTCCTCTTGTTGTCATAACACCTAGAAAAAATGTATTTTTCCTTGAAATACCTCTTAAATATCTTCCAGATGATCCTTATTTCCTTTATTCCTTTGACTTCCATGAGGTGCTCCCACCAAATTGAAGCTCTACCATTTATATTGTAGATGGAAATTCTATCTTTTTCATTTCTTGAGTAGGCATGAATCCTAAAATATGTCTTCATCCTAAGAATCCATTCATCCGCCTCTTGACTTGTCCTACTTTCTCCATCAAATGTGGGAGGCCTTGCCTTCCTAAATTCTCCTTGTGGAATCCTTTTAAAATGCTTCCTTCTTTCAAATATGCTAGAAGTATGCTTTGGGATACTTCAGGAACCTATGGAGTCACATGACCTGCTAGAAGAAGATATTGAGGAGGGTGTTCTACGCTTTTTACTCATAGAACTTTTCCTTGGGCTTGGAGTCCTCTTCCTAAAGCGACCTCTAGTGAAGCTCTTTGCATTTATCCCTTCTTGTCCCACATTTCTTGGTTTGGACCCAAGTTTTATTCTTTATTGCATATCAGTGAAGCTCTACAAAATAGCAGCATTGGTTTGGTTATGCTCTTCTTGAGCCTTCATCAATATTTCATTGAAACGTATCATGATTTCAACCAAATTATGAGTGATTTACTCTCTTCTCCCATTTGATTCGGTCTCAACATTTTCCTCTTGCATATATTCTCCTAGTACATCTTCATCATGTTCAGAAGGGACCTGAGCATCATTCATGGTAACCATTTTCTTTTAGAGACCCTTTCCTTTTTCTTGTTTCCCTCTGCTACAACTATTTAAAGCTTAACATCTGCAAACACTGTGCATCATAAAGATATTTATTAGACATCTTAGGAATGCATGTAAAAACAAAAAGAATTATTATTTAATATAATTAGACTCATGGAATATTTTATAGGTTTCTAATTCCCTATTTTCTTTTCACCCATTTATGCAATACTGGAAATTGCCCTTAAGTGACATTTTTTTTGTCAAAACAAGGTCACTAACACTTTTCTGCTCTGAATCTCTAAGACATATGAATCCCTCATTCAGATTCTGATTGTGCACCATCATTATCCTATGGATAATATTTCCAAATCCTATCATCCTACTCAGATAGGATGATATTTTTGAGCTCAAATATGGGATTTACATTACTTGAAAACTGTCATTTTTTCCCAATTATGTACTTTTATCCACAGTTGCAATTAACCTCAACGGCGAACTTCGGTTGTTTGTAGAAGAAAATATAGAGAGAACTCGCAAAAAATTTCTACTGTGAAAAGTTATTTGATATAACAAGTATCACTCAACATACTTCAAATCCCTGATTCAATCTTCCAGTCACCCGCTATAAAATTATGGGTTTGTCTACTTTTGACTTTTGCACTTTTTCACAAATCTTAAGAATTTCACCAAAATTGGCTATATTCGCAAACAAGCATTTCTAGAAAATATTCGTCTAACAGAATTTGTCCTTTTTAATGAGTAGGAAAATTTTTGACTTCAGAAAGTTTCTCAGTTTCGACATCTACAGTCATTTTTACCTCCTTCAAGCTTTTCAAAATCTTGAAAAGTGCTCTAGAATAGTGATTTTTGGCATTCTTTCACACCCCGGCCTCACATCCTTTAGAATTTGGATCCAAGATTCTAAATTTAACTACGTTTATGATCCATGACCATGCCATAAAAATTTCATCCCAAACTGAGCTCTCATCAATCCTTGTGACACCAATCAGTAAAATCCACTAATTCAATTTTTTGCTCAAATTGGAGCAGGATGCGATTGAGACTCTCACTAGTGCTTCAGGGAAATTCCCCAATAGCTTTTGAACATCTCGGGACTCTCCCAATTCATAGCAACATTGCTCCTGTTATGCCCGAAATAATTTTTGGGCTCTATATAGTTTTTTTCCTAACCTGATGTGTCGATCTCGACTTTTTCCAAACCCTTCTGACTTTATCTGATCAAAAATAAAAAAAATTGGAACACATAATTGACCTAAAACGATTTAGTCCCAAATCCCTGACTTTGATTTCTATCTTTCGTACTTCGGGAGTAAAAAATCGAAAGTAAAAAACAACTCCTCCACAAGCCTTCCTGACCTCCCGACTCCGACTACTATATTTTGTACATTGAGAGTCAGAAGCAAAAACAACTTCCAAACAAGGATATGTGGTCTCCTGAATTCGTCTACTACCTTCTTTATGTAGGGGTTCAAAATTTGGAACCATAGAACGGATTCCAAATAATATCACCATGACCTATCGACTCTGACTACCACCTTCTGTACATCGGGAGACAAAATTAAAGTTGGGACTTCACCACTACGCTACTTATGCACTTATGATCCTGAATTCCGTTGTCAACGCCCTTATGTCGTCACTTTTGCGTCAGAACCTCGGCACCATCCGAATGGTAACAATACGAACTCCCCAACCTTTTGATTTCGATGTCGGGATTCATAAGTCAGCAAGATACCCATATTACTGTCAATTTCTCATGCTGATATATTCGACGTCCAAAGTCCATTTTTGACAAAATGGGTGTTGTTGTAAATATATCGACGAGATCTATACAATGTTGTGGTCCTATGCACCATTTGAATCCTTTTATTTTTTGTCGTTATTTCACTCACAATTTCACCCAACCTTCATCAACACTTCTTGTGCAATTCTAATTATTTTCCTGTAGGTGTAGATTATGTCCCAAACAACCCTAGTGATGCAACCTTATGCTTTGATACCACTCTATCACATCCCCTCCCATCATTCCTACCACAAACGTAACATGAACGATACAGGGGGTGCTATAATTTCTCCCCAAGTCTGTATTATGGAAAGAATAAAGAACTAAATGTGTGTGCAAATAAATGATTAACATACACAATGGAATTTAACTCTGTCACGTACCCTCCCATCATTTTGACCATAGAGAAAACATGAACAATACATGGGTTTCTATAATTTCTCCCCAAGTTTGCATTATGGAAATCATAAACAACTAAATGCATGATAACGTACATGGTGGAATTAAACTCTATTAGTGCACACACAACATGCAATTACTAGAATCGTCATCATAGGCATAACAGTAATATAATGAAAAGAAATAAACTCATTTTCATGCTATGTGCAAGAATCTAATTGAACAATTCATGTTGGTTCTATTCATTCAATTTAACACAATAAATAGTCATTCATAACACATAAATTTAAGCATAATCGAAGACAGCAGAAACGCTTATCTTTTAATTATAATTGACGAAGAAACTGGTTATGGAAGAGCAAATATCCACCCAACCCTAGGTCTCTATCCATCCTATATTCTTTCATCTGAGAGACCACCCCCGATCTGGGATGTGTATCTACTAAGGAAGAACTACTTAGGCTCACTCGCAGCCATAAGTAGAAGAACTCATGCTAAGCCGGCACATATATAGGTTTGTCAAGCAAGTAGGGAGGAAAGGAAGGAGATATCTAATCCAATGGGATCAATGACAAAGCTACATTCAACTCTATTTAACTTCAAATAGACTTGGCACCCACATTACCTAGCGCACCCAACACAAGGAAGGTCCCCTTCCTTGCTACACAGTCCCTCAAGCACCCCTTCCCTCGAGTATCCTTCAGTGTGGGAATATAAAAGTCCAAGCTACTAAATCCTCATAGATTCTTTCCTTCATTGGGTTTATCAATCAATTCGAACCTCTGAACTCTCTCTCACTACAATATGCTCTTGGATATTTCCCCATTTTGACCACTTGACTGTAAATTACAATTTCGAGCTTCCAAATATGAGTTTCCCCATGGATTTTTGGGCTACTGAAACTCTCAATTTCTCCTTGGGGTTTGTATATATGGATTCCCCACTGGATTTTACTCCTCACATGAATTTTTGAGCATTTTTGTCACTTCAAAATGTGGGTTATTTCTCAGTTGTGATTTCTACAATTGCCACTGTTGGGAATGCATATCTTGTTGGAAATTGATATCTGGTTCTTCAAGAATGGAATGGGGAGGATGGAAAACGAATTCCCATGAGGAAGAGTGACTTGTGGGTCAAGTAAACCATGTCCATACCCAGCATTATGAATTTCTAGGTTTCCCATGCTCCATTAATTTCATGAGTTTATTTTTTAGTTGCTTCCTTACGACATAAATAAATGCCAGCAAGGAAAGTCAAGGTGGGTTCTCAAGATGACATTTGGAAACACAAGTTTCAATATCACAACCCCCTCACCTCTTCCTAGTTGACACAGATTCCCCCCTCATTTTAGTTGCTTCCATAGCCACCTCTTAGTATTTTATTTGTATTAAAAATATTTACATGCATATACAATTTTCCATGGCTTACTAGCACATGGCTAACAAAATATAAATACATGCCTTTTTTTTAAGCAGAGCATTCACTAGCGGGGGCTTGGCCTTGAGATCCACACTAGGAATAATACAACACATATACACAATATTCACATATAATCCAATACATTCTAAGGATCAAATGGGGGTACTACAAGATATGCCCAAAATGTAGGCATGCGTTGTAGGAGCCTAGTTAACCTAGTCAACTGGTAATTAGAATTGACCAATCAGTTGACTTGATCAGCATACCAAAGTAGTTAAGGAAGCTATAACAACCTCCATGATTGTAATGGTATATAAAAACATGAATTTGTAAGGAAGTCTATCTAGTATTGTTGATCTAATATAATAATACTACTTGTTGTTGGTTCCACTACTACCTTCTCTTATTGGGCCTCTTTCTATGCAATATGTTTAATGTATGTATATTGTTGTATTGTATACTATACTTGTTTCTATACATTATTGGTAAGTACTTTGGCGTAATCCCATATAATGGTTCCATTTCCATGACCTATATGTTGGGATTTTTACAATAGATTAGACATGCATAGTTGTTGAGTGAGAAATATATTTAGTTGTGGTGGAAAATAAAAGTTAATAATTACCTACCAGAGGAAATTGATTATTAGTTGTGGAAGCATGGATCCTATTATACATAGAAATGCATAAATAATTATTGGAAAACATCCCTCATGAGAGCAAAAAATTGTTGGATATCCTCGTTGATGAACAATACAACTGAATAAAAAGAGTTTCTATCAAAACTAAACAGTTGAGGCTAAATGAATTTGTATGAGTGGGTAGAGAAAATTGTCGATGAGTTCTGTGAAGAGAAATTGGTGGAAGAAATAACATATGTCCATAACATAAAAAAAAAAGCATTCTATGATGATGTGCATGAAAATTTTCTCTTCATTGTACATGTATTAGTACATAAATTTCTTATAAATAAAGGATTTTTCCATATAGTCGAAGCAAGTTTGTCAATAAACACTCCCATTTTGACCAATTGGAAGGAAAAACAAGAAGAGCGGGAATATTTTCTGAGTAAATGAATACCCTGGACCCCTTCATTGACCAAGAGTAAATTTGGGGCCAACCATGAGGGGGGTAGGACACTCATGAGATGATTCAACTGAACAAAACCCTAGTTGGGATGTGATAATAAAAGAAGAGGACTAGAAAATTAATGATGCCTAAGAAAGGAACTAAAATATATATTAGACGAAGGAACTAAAATATGAATAAAATGGAGGATGGAGGGTTACAATTTTTTTCCTGACTTGCAAAAATTAGAAAGAGATAGAAGACACCAAAATAGGTCAAAAATACGGGACTATGTAAATTTCTTATGACAAAAAACTCAATAGTAAACATTGTATAGGTTCAAGTCGACATAATACCAACTCTACCTGAGTTGAGAAATGTTCAACTAAGCATGGAAGTGGATGTAACTACAATGGATTTGGAAATTCTAACCCTTCCTATGTCAATAAATGTTCAATTAAGTGTGAAAGAGGAAGCCACCGCAACAATTCCCGGTTTGGAAGAAGAACTGCAAATGATAGAAAGAGGCCTCAAGTTCTTAAACATAGATGAAATGGAAGTCAATGACTCTCCACTTGTAACCTCTATTGGAGTGAATAATGTCATAGTCAATTATATATTAAGGAATTTTTTTAATCTAGAAATTGGCTTGTCATTAGTATGGAGTCAACTATATGAAAATGGTCGAGTAATTGATAGTATATATCAGCAAATATCAAATAGAGAGGGGAATTGAATAACAATTATCCTTGAAGACTATCACAATAACTTAATTGTTTGGTTCAAGTATTTCAAGCAACTATCCCCTACCGAATCTAATATCCAATGAAATTCAATCACCAGACGTAAGTGAGAGGTTCACCGAAGAGAGACACCCAAAAACAAACAGTTTTATTGGGTAGAAAGGCAAGTCTTCTGAGATAAATGACCTAGAAGACGTTATCATTGAGAAAAAAAGTTCAAATTGAATTATAGTAGTCTTAGATATAAATCAAATGATGCATGTGAATTATTCAATCCCATTATTCCAATCAAGCATGTTGATTCAAGCTAACTTGTTGAAAAATAATCGACCACCACTACCAAATATTATAATAACTCCACAAAAATTTCAAACAACATTGACAAGCATTCTCCATTGTATGAAGGATATGGATATCTATAGAGATATTTGTTTGTATGTGAGAAGATCTAGGAATTTGAAGGCATATCTAATGAGGGAAAACAAATGGCACATTTTGTTGGAGAACTAAGAGAACTTAATTGGATCATGAATTATATATAAATTCAGATAGAACCAAGAACGAAATTAAATAATATTTCTTAATTCTTTAAAACCTAGAATGCTAAACACTTAGTGGCTCAAAGACAAAGAAAATGGAAGGAGAATTAGTGAGGGATTATGATAAGAAGTTTAAGGACATGATCACTTAATCCCCATACATGATTTATGCAGGACTCTAGATCCAATGGTTCATGGTTGGACTTCTACAAAGATTAAGGGATCATGTGCAAATGAAAAAGATTAGTACATACAAATATTCCCTCTATAAAGAATGGTAGATCGATTCAAGTGATGATGGTGTAACCATTATAACATATAGATGGTTAGAAAAAAAATTGGATATTATGCAAAGATCCACCTAAGAACTTGCATTAAAAATAGTATACATTTGGTGCCTTATATGCAAAAATGATGAACATACTAAAGATTAGTGCAAGTATAGAGAACTGGATGAAAGATACCAAGATGCACGAGTAGTGCATGTCGAATGTTACTATGAAATATGGAAGAGTGTGTTCAACCACACCACACCTATAAAAACCCTGGACTAAACCCTTAGTATGATAAATGGTGTATTATGTAATTGAATGATTATGAGTTCCTAAGTGGTTGTAACTCATTGTATATTTTTAATTATTAATAAAAATCTACAAGTACTGGTCATGGTTGAGGAGAACGCTAAGAAGATAAAGGACTCGTGTATTCACCAAGGACACTAAGGGGGTTGTATATGGAATAGGAGGTTGTGTTATGACCCTATTATAACCTTAATTACCTAAATTATATTTTATGTCCCTAAATAATTCTAAACATATTTAATTAAACTTAAACCTGATTTAGGGGTTAAGTGAGGATTAAAAGGTGATTAAGTGGGAGTTAATAACTTTGACATGTATTGCATGGATAAGGTAGTTCTCATGAAAAAGTGAATTCGGGCTTGGGGAAGAGAGAGGGTAGTATCCAAAAGGAAACATCCCAGAAAGTAGGGAATCCCAAAGAGCCCAATACACAGAATGCAGAACACAGAGAGCGATTTTGTGTGCAGAGCATTTTAATGCATAAAAGAGAATCCAAGGAAAAAATTCAGGGAAGAGAATCAATCAGAACCACTGGTAAGACTGTGAAATCATGTCTAGAACCTGAGCGAACTTTCCATGTTAACTACTACATAGTGGTCGTCAGGTTGGATGGAATATTGAGTACCCAAACCTAAATCAGCAAGTTAAATTGTTATTGTAATGATGCGCATGTATGTTTCTGATTTCTCTAGTAAAATGCAGAATTGTGCATACAGTTAACTTAGTGTAATTCTGAGCATTCAGAGTAGTTAAGGTCGTCACTTTTTTCTAGCAGAAGGAAGCTAAGGGAATGAATTGCATTGTTTGACATGGAATTGGTTGTGAGCCACTTATCCTGACCGTCGATTGAGAAATATGAGAATCCTTGGGACATGTGATAAATCTGGTTGGTGAATGCACGAGTTACCTCGAGGGTGGTGTTTTGTTGGTGAATGCACGAGTTACCTCCAATTGGGTGGACCATGCCTGCCACAAATCCAATTTTCAAATAGTCGAATTCAGATAAGTGCTTGAAGCCATATTAATTCTACATTTAATATATATTTTGTTATGTGAAAGAATAGAATGTGTATGATGTTCATGATGAATGTTGGTTAATGGGATGATAAATTACTGGATAGAATTGATTTTATGAATGGAAATTAATAAAACAACTTGTTACATGTATTTGTTAGTAATGTAAATGATTGAACTGTTAAAAGTACAACATCACGAGTCATTCTCCAAGCCAATCTTGTGCAACCAAGATTGGGCCTCATGTGTTTAGGTAGAGAGATTGAGTTGGACTCAGTAACTTGGAGTAGATTCTTAGGTTGGACCTTAGGATGACTAAGACTTCGGTATTAATAGGTTATTCCTCATGTGTTGAGGTGAATGCTTTTATTTATCAAAGTGGTGATGTTGTAAAGTCTTGTAGTTTAAGGCTTGGAACTTGTGTGTGTATCAAGTCATGATTCTCATATGGGTCTCCAGTTATAGTAGGTGTTGATGAGGTGGACCTCCATTTATAGAGGTATTTGATTCTCATGTGTACCTCCAGTTATAGTAGGTACCCATGGGGTGGACCTCCAGTTATAGAGGTGAATGCTTTTCATGTCAACTAATTAATGTTGTGTAGTGTATTACTAACCATGGTCATTCGATATGGATAAAGCTATTAAGTCTACTCTAGAGACTGGACACCTCTAGAGTGAATTACTTTAGCATAAGATCATTTGGTACAAAGTAATCTAACAAGATTGCAACATTAGACAAATCTTCTTGTTATAATTTTGATAGATAATTAAAATTAACACATATTGACCATGTAGTAAAGATAATAGATAAAGAGATAATGCATAGAAAAAGAGAGAATTCAAATTTCACATGAGATGACTTCAGTTGACTAAGATGAACTCAAATTATTAATCTTCAATTAATTTAACATTGCATGCCTCAGTTAAAAATTGTTAGGATTCAGTTAAAGCAACAATGGACGCATTAGTTAATTAAAGGAGAACTCGCAGTGGTCACTTCAGTAAATCAATAAGCATGATTTCAGTTAATAATAGTTAACTAAGTGTTAATAAATATGGACTAGTTAACTAAAGTGTTTTTCATTGATTACACTTTAGCTAAACTAAAATAATGCACTTAAGTTAATCAAATGATGACACTTCAATTAATAAAGTGTTTGCATGGCGACGCTTTAGTTATTGCATTACGACACTTACGTTAGCATTCTAAATAAGGGGTCATGCAATTAGTTAGAGGGCGAGTTCACTCTAGAGTCAATTAAGCATCAATTAATGTGAAAGATGAAATGCATGGAACATATGTTATGCATGATTGAAGAATCAATTGTACAGGGTTATTCTCGATGAAAGTAATTCACATTTTTGGAGTGTGATGCACCATTATCCATCCAACCATTCACTATAGTTTGAATGGTAGTGATTTTAGCTTGTTATTAATGTGTTGGGCACATGTAAAGTTGATACAACTGATATTTATTCTCTATTTCTCAGTATTCTCACTTATCTTGCACCTGGAGTGCCAAAAGCAATTTGCTATATTGTAAAAAGGAATTATCTGCTATCTATCATATTATACTATGAATATTTGTTGGGGGTTTTCATCCTCAATGTTTTGAGGGTTTTCCCGAGGGTACATCTTGTGTTATGGTTGAATGATTTATGTGATTGAATGTTCTATTGATTCAAGTATTCAATATTTTTGCATTTAAAGTTCAAAGCTCATCATATTTGCTCAAAAATTAACATGGTATTATAGCATAGCGCGTGAAGGACCTAAGATTTGTTCAGAAAACTTGAACCTGTGTATATCCTAAGGGTTTGAGCAAATGTTTTTAGAGCCATAGCATCACTCTCTATTCGATTGGAATACCATCTTGAGGGAATTTTTAATTTCAATACTTGGAAGGCGAGAGTGTTTAACATCTTGGAGGAACATGACTTGGATGGATACGTATCCAAAATGGTGGAGTATTTGGCATCCAATGCAAGGTGCATCAACTCAAGAATAATCAATCTAAATCCAAACGTATCATATATGATTCAATAAAGGACAGTTTGATGTCCATGATCACTCCATTGAAGACTACAAAGGAGTGTCTTGATACATTGACAAACCTTTATGAGAAGAAGGCCCCGTGTCAAAATAGGGATTTGAAGAATAAGCTCTGAAACTTAAAGATGGAGAAGGATGATACAATGGCCTCATTCTTTGCCAATATCTCTCAAGTAAGAGATCGACTTGCTAGCATTGGAGTTATGGTAGATGAATACGATCTTCTTCAAACCGCTATTGATGGTCTCCCATGCTCATGGGAGACATTCTTGGCTACAGTAAATGGTCGAGAGGTGCAACCTAAATTCAATAGGTTGTGGAATGACTGCCTTCAAGAGGAGGGGTGAATCCAAATTAAGACTATGTGAACCAAAGAAGAATTAAACCTTTCCCTCATGAAAAGGATGAAGAAATGAAAGCAACACTTCTATCAAAATAATTTTTCTCATTTAAAGAAGAAGGTGTACAACAAATACTTTGAAAATTTAAAAGTTAAATGTTACAACTATGACAAGAAGGTCCATTACGCAAGGGAGTGCAAAGAAAATAAAAAGGGTAAATAATGGTTGTATGCTTCTACTGCTATAGAAGATGAAACTACTCAGAAGAATTCATCAAATGAAAAATATGATGACCATTGAAAGGGATATTTCTTTTAGATTCCATATATGATTACTTAATATGGCGAAGATCATTTGCTCTAGTTTGAATGGGACCCCAATTTCCCATGTAGATATTTTCTACCTCTTGCATGAAGTCAAATTTTCAAGTGAAGAAAGAATATAGAGACCGAAGGACTCCAGTAATCTTTGCAAGGAAGCAGAGATCAAGAGGGAGCCCATGCAAAATAATAAAAGATAAGTATTTTTATTTTGATATTTTCTTATAAATCATATATAAAGGGTTTTGAATGTGTTTCATTACAATTACATAGAGATTTGTAATCATGAAGTATGTTATAGTATAACATGTTGAGCATATATTATAGTCTTCTTTTATTGGCAAATAGTAAAACTCATGAAGTACATGCTATGATTAAGTAAAAAGAATATAGGGTTGCATAACATTACATGAGATATGAATGGAGTTTATGTTAAGACATTAAATTAAAATATGTACATAGTCGTATGAACCATTGCTAGTGCATTAAAGTATGCATATGATTGAATTTCATGTTTATGAAATGTTGCTAATCATTAGAATAAATTTGATATGTATGGAAAAAAACTATATGCCTTGACCTTCAAGCAAAGAATGACATGCATTGAATGTATATTCATTCTGATGGCATATCTCGAAAGAGAGTAGTATTCTCTGAAGTGGGAAGCTTCTAGGAGTAGATCAAGAGGTTCCTATGGGAGGAAGCCTCCAAATATATATATATATATAGAGAATCCCTATTACTATTTTGGAAGACAAGAATATCGAAGACCATTGGTTAGTCCTATATACATTCATGTACCAAAAGAAAAGAGGACAAAGATGAATACATCTATAAAGAGTCGTGTAAAATAGCTCGTTGGTTCAACTCTTGTTTTCTCGTGTATTTGATGATTTCTTGTGCATAAAGGATCGACGGTTGGAACCTTCCCCTCTATTGATAAATATAGCAGTAGTTGGTTTTAAACAAAGAATGTTCCACCTGACAATATGTAAACTGTGTTCACAATTCTCTTATTATAGCTTATCACCCTTGAGCTAAGATTATGAATCCATAGGAGCAAGGTCCTAAATCTAAGCATCTTCCATATCATAACCCATAGTTGACCAAGAGTCCATCTCCCCCATTAATAACAAGCAATCCATGTTATGACAAAGTTCACCAATTCATTTTTTGCTCTCAAATAAAAAATAATCCCCCTATGTTTTTTTGGAATCATAATTATATACCAAAGTGTATAACCAAGACCCATAAAATATTAATAAAATAGATAGAGGTACAAGACTTTGTTAAGTGATAAGATTAAGGCCACGAGGTTATAATCTCCTCTCACACCTTTCCCTCTCATGGATTCATAGTCTAGTTCTTTCCTTTCCTGCATCCAACTATATTTTATTAATAATTAATAGCATTGTTGATTTACATATTCTTGGCCCTCAACCATATTACATTTACAAGGACAAGTACATTACAAGTTGGGGACTTCAATAGGGGTGTTTTAATAAAAGAGAAATCTTTAAATATGTCAATGTGGTTTTCTAGGCATGTTACAAATGTGTCTAAGAAAATGGCCCAATGTTCAAGGAGAACTTAAATCACCACACATAG
>LPNX010512151.1:805616-820547 GCA_001517045.1 Pseudotsuga menziesii | reverse complement strand
ATTGGGCATAGCTCGGGTGGTTGGGAGATTTGGTTATTGCCCTCCCCACCCAGGTTCGAATCTCGTCAGGGACATTTGCTCCTTCAAAGCCCTTGTATGTAATGAAATATATAACCAGGTATAGTATATGGGATTCATGTATAGATTTAAATTTTAGTTGATACTTGATACCAAATTACTTATGCATAGCCTCATTGGTTGTGGAGAACAAGAAATAATAGGTTCTTTGGGGATAATATAAGGGGCTTAACTACCCTTTTGGTCCTAGATTATGACCTAAAATTGGTTTTAATTGGATAAGAGCTCGTCTTCCTCGAACGTACAGAAACAAGTTAACGACCCAATACTAGAAGCATATGGCCAAAGTGGAAGTATGCCCCCTTATGGATCACCAACGGGTTATTTCACGTGGTTTGGTTTTCGTTGAACCATGATGATGAGTCAATTAGCATTTGTGAAGAGCAACCAATGATGACTATCCTCGCTACCAATTTGACAATTAAATTTTGATAGGTTTTGCCATCTTCTGGAAAAAAAAATTACCTTTCTCACACCATATAGCCCCTAATAATTTTAAATATTCAAATATAACCTTTATTACTTTTAAATATTTTAGGAAAAGAATGGATGACAAGTTAAAAAATTACAATCCAACAATTGACATAACAATGAGCCCGACAAAATGTCATTAATTAAATGCATAACTAAATTGGAAAATTTTGATTATGCGAAATGACATTAAATACATAGATTTAAATTCTCTGATTCTTATATTATGTGAAAATTTCTTTGATTATAACATCATTATATCATATCCAAATAACAAATTATATGCATAACTAAATTGGAAAATTTTGACCAAGCTAAATGACATTAAATACATGTATTTAAATTCTAGGATTTCTTATATTATGTGAAAATTTATGTTCTTATAACATCGTTATAACATATCCAAGTAAATGCATAACTAAATTGGAAAATTTTGACAAAGTTAAATAGCATTAAATACATGGATTAAAATTCTCTCATTTCTTATATTATGTGAAAAAATAATTTATTAGAATATATATATATATATATATATATATATATATATATATATACACCATTTAAATAAATATTTAAGTTGTGCTTACAAGAAAATTCCATTGTAAAAAACCACAAACTATATCCCCACGGATGGGAGCAAGCATTAAACAAATAGCATTACAACCATCCCAATAAATGAAATTATATTGAACTGATATGATGGGTATATAATTAAAAAAAAAACTACTTCCATATATTTTCACAAACTACATCCACAGGAATGGGAGCAAGCATTACAATAATCTCAATGATGAAATTATAATGGACTGATATGATGGGTATATAATTAAAAAAAAACTACTTCCATATATTCTCACAAACTATATCGCCAATGATGAAATTAGATTGGACTGATATGATGGGTATATAATTAAAAAAAAAATAGTTCTCACAAACTACATCCCCACTAATGGGAGCAAGCATTAAACAAAGAGCATTACAACCATCCCAATGATGAAATTATATTGTACTGATATGATGGGTATATATTAAAAAAAAAACTACTTCCATATATTCTATTTCATGTGATAGTGGGTTTGTTGGCTTAAGGTCTATTCCTGGGGTTTGCTGTTAAAGAAAAACAGTTTTTCTATTATATCGTATTTTCGTATATTCTATTTCATGTGATAGTGAGTTTGTTGGCTTAAGGTGTATTCCTGGGGTTTGCTGTTAAAGAAAAACAGTTTTCTTACTATATTCGTATTTTCGTATTAAGCTTGAGCTTGGACAATGCTCAATCATACTCCCCATTTATACGAAAATACTCAATCATATTCCCAATTTTGTTTATGATACAATAAGTTGGTCTCAAAAATACCAAAATCTATAACCTAGAATTGCAATCTGCATCAAGGTCCAAAGCATGATGGTGATTTGGTTTGGTTTTTGAATAGGTTGTAATGGAAGTCTTTACTGGATTTACATGTTTGGATGATAGATGTAATCCAATTAATAACCATTTGATTATTACAACTCAGAGTCATAAGTTAATTTCTGAATTTAATTTTTGACCTTTCTTTTACCAAATATATGTATTTTACTGTTAATTGGCAAGAAAAATAATGTGCATCAAAGACCCTCCTCTTAGTAAAATTAGCGCTAAGTTATTTTAAGATGAACCAATATGATTCAAATATCCAAAACATATATGATAACATAGAGAAATCTATATAGGAATATATTTGAATAATGAATAAGAGATGATTGAAGATACAATGATAGTGTCATATTAATACAAATCCTAAAGGCACTTATAGCAATTGATCATGAATGGATGTGTCCTTCAGTTGTTGTTGTTCTTGTTTATATGTTTTATGTTTGTTACATTGCCCATCCCTTAAGAATGTTTTGTCCTCAGGGCATAATTTGGAAAACGTATCCCTTGCTTTAGATTGTAACATATTTCGATTATCTTTTTTGCTTGTAGTCGTGACACTTGACAACAAATGACAGTATGTTCTTCTAAGTGTTGAATAAAATTGATGAATAATAAAACGATCAAACTACCCTAATACATTTTTTTGTAGCACTACATGACAACAACTTCCTTGATGTTGTTTGTTATAATTGGGATGGTGATACATTCTCTTCATCTCTTGTGAATCTTGATTACTAGAACTCTTGTCAACTTTTGATGTTTATGATGATTCAATTGGATCCGTGTTGGTTTCTTTCTCTGAGGTCTGGATTTTTTAACTAGAAGTTTCTCTATTTCAACTAGTTAAGTTAGTTTTTCTTTATTGATCATTGATGTTTTAATGGTAAGTTGTTCTAACTTCTTTTTTTTGTAATTTCTTCCCGTCCTTCATCTTCTTCATTTGTGCAAGTCTTGATTGTGTCGATTTAAACGTAAGAGTTGTTCTTTATTGTTTGACTTGTCAGATGTTTTCATCTTATTTTCTTGTACTAAATTTTATTGTCTTGTTTTTTGTCTTTTGAATTCCTTATTTTTGCTAGTAAATTTTTACTGTGATTTCATCCTTCTTTGATAATTTCTTCTCAAAGTTTAGATTAGCTTTATCTAACGTTCTGTTTTGACTTTTTAGGCAATGATTCTCTTTTTGTGTTAACTCATAAAATTAACTCCCTTCTTATTGTTCGTTTTATAATGTCATAGATTGCCCTTTAAATCTTGTATTTGTATTTCTGGATATTCTTCCATAATAAATTATTTTTCACATAATGGACAAAACGATTGTAATTTTTAGAGGTATGTATACACTCAAAACTCCATCTGCTAACTTTTTAAGGCTTGTTTGTATATAATAATAAATTAGTACTTTTATATAAAAGGTCACGATTTCAAATGAGAAGTCACGACCTACGATTCACTTGATACTAGCACTTACCTACTCTTCACTTGATACTAGCACTTACGTGAAAGTATAGGTATGGCAACGATTCTTTTTTTCCCCTTTTAACTTTGAATTCGTTGGCCCACAAATTTTAGTAACTTTAATACTTCTACTTTTAAGTTTAATGTCCTTTAGTTACTTCTTTTTCACTTTTCAGTTACTTGTTTTTTTCACTTTTGTAAAAAATTATTCTTCTTTTTTAATCTTTTTACTATGTAACTATTTTTTTTCTCTTTTCTTTTTCATCTTCTTCATTCTTTTTTTTAATCTTCTTACCATATAACTAATGTTTTTCTCTTTTATTTATACTTCATATTCTTCTTTTACCCTTCTTTCTACTTTAACATTGAATCTTTTGGCATGAGCAAAATCTTCTTTGAGTGAAGTTCTTTAGTGCATTAGATATCATTTTTCTTCAATAGAAGTTCTCAACTAGTACTTCAATTTTTTTAATGGTCAAAGGACTAAATATGGTCAAAATTTTGTTCAAGGAAACCTTGATTTTTTTGTTAGGCCAGCAATCGATAAACAGCAGAAACGCTTTGAAACCAATGAGATGAACCAATCTATTTCATTGAAAAAATATCTCAAACATATATGATAACAAAAAGAAAACCATATAGAAATATATTTGAATAATGAATAAGGAATGATTGAAAATCCTAAAGGCATTTATAGCAACGGATCATGAAGGGATGTGTCCTTTAGTTATTAATATTTATTATTATTATTATTTAATATTTATATATTTTATGTTTCTTATATATTCTACAGTGGCATAGTTGGGTTCATATTGTACATAAACAAATCAAACATTTAACACAAATCATCCATTGGAATTGTTATCTAGGGCAAGTTAATTGATAATTCCTTTTCGGAAACACTCTTGGAAAAGTTCCATGTTTTCCTTACAATGTAAAGGGCAGGACATAATGTACCACCTTGAAGCTAAGTAAATAGATTCAATGTTCAATAATAGTAAGATAGGACCATGGATGATATGGAATCACAATAAGTAGGTAGCATGAACAAATTTTATCTATAAGCTTCATATAGGTGCTAGTTTATATAGGTGTTAGTTTGATCTAGCTTTTTGTCAAGCAGAAGTTACCAAAAAAATGTTGATATATCAAATAATCCAATTTAATTGTCAAGAAAGGAAGTGGATTGAAAGGAACATTACTTAACCATTAGGACCCTACTAATAAATCCATGCCCGAATTCTTGATAATACTAAGATTCCTATTAGAGACAACTTTTTCTAAGACAACTTAATTGATAATTCCTTCCTCGGTGAAAACACTCTTGGAAAGGTTACATGTTTTCCCTACAATGATTTACGAGTATAGGACATGACATAATGTATCACCTAGGAACCAAGCATATTGATTCCATGTTCAATAATGGCAAGACATTATAGACCATGGATGATAAGGAATCACAACAAGTAGGTAGCTTGAATGATGGGAAAGAAGTTTATATTATCCATAATTTGACATATAGGTGCTAATTTACTCTAGCTTCTTGGTGGAAGTTACAAAAGAAAATATGTTTATATCAAATAAATCCATGCATGAATTCTTGATAATACTTAGATTCCCATTAAAGACAACTTTGGTTTTAATTTATTTATTTTTTTTATGAATCAACATGGATTTTTTTAATAACATTTAATTTGGTTTTAAAATTTTATTTTATGAGCAAACATGGATTTTTTTACTTTTTATATTTGGTAACATAATGCTACATTGTGTGACAACATCTCCCTCAAACTGGGGCACCTCGCTCCTGTCAGTGAAATGAAAGTTGAAGTCACCTTACTTAATCAACATTAAAAAATATATATATACATACAATGAGGCCATGAGCTCACCTTACCTATTAAACTCTATTTTGAAGTTGTTATATTATATGTTATGTTATAAATTTTCAAGTTTTTATATTATGTTATAAATTTTCAAGTTTTATATTATGTCATGTTTCAAATTTGAGATATATTTCAAGTTGCTTACAGTGAAGAAAGAATGTTACTTTAAATGTGAAGAATAAATGTGAAAAATAAGAGTAAGGTTGTGACTTGTAGCTAAAGAAAAAAGATGTTACTTTAAATGTGAAGAATAAATGTGAAAAATAAGAGTAAGGTTGTGACTTATAGCTAAGAAAAAAGTAATTTGTTAAAATAAAATTATTGAATTGGCAAAGATACATAAACAATTTGTTTCAATAAAATTATTCAAATTGAATAATCATGGCAAAGATATAAGCAATTTGTTTCAATAAAATTATTCAAATTTGAATAATCATGGCAAAGATACAAATAAGAGTAAGGTTGAAATTATTCAAATTTGAATAATCATGACAAAGATACAAATAAGAGTAAGATTGTGACTTATAGAAAGCAATTTGTTTCAATAAAATTATTCAAATTGAATAATCATGGCAAAGATATAAGCAATTTGTTTCAATAAAAGGGAAAGCGTTGGCTTCAATTATAAGCAGTTGCGAAGGGAGGCTGGTAGTGCTCTTAACAATATGTAAGGGGATTTGTTTGGTGCATTGGTCTGAGTTCTGCTTGTCCTTCTTGAGTCGCTAGTTCCATCCATTCAATAATCATGGCAAAGATGCAAACTTCCAGCTCATTCCAAACAGAATCTGGGTCATAAAAAGGCACCAGTACTCTCATGTTCGTACAGAAATGAGAAATGAGGTAGAGAACTACTAATATGACTCCTTTTCTAAGACACTCCTGATTTTCGTCATCTAGCTCCGTGAAAAATCAAATCTGCCTGCTTTCCAACACTTTCTCGAGTACCAAAACCAATGAATCTCACTCAACCTTCTGAAACAAGTATTTTCCGTCCTTATTTTTTCTTTTCAAAAAGTGAAGCAGCACGCAGAAACATCTGGTCCACCTCATCAAGTTCAGAAAGGCCAGGATCATCAGCTGACCCATCAGCTTTTTCTGATTCTTTGGGCATTTTGCTCAAATGTTCTGCAAAAGCTGAAACAGTTTTCTTATCCTCCAGGGGCGCAGCATCAATCTTGTCCAAATATAAAGAATGATCAGGTTCATCAGATGACTCTGAGTTCATCTCGGAATCAGTTTCAAACAAATCTGATAATGCTTCTGAATCTGAAGCCATCTCAAACTCTGCATCTGAAACATGCTCTGTTTCAGTCCCGCTAGACTCGGAAACATCCTCTATCTCTCTGGCATGCTCTGCCACATACTCACTATCCATAGGCAAATACTTCCGCAAGGGAGTCCAGTTGGCTGGTACATGGTCTGTCTCAGGCTGATCTTTTGACATCAACAATGCCCTTCCGTGCTCAGAGTTTATCTGGCTTTCAGCTTTCATCTTCTGGCGAATCACTTCCAGATCTTTTTCCAATTTTGCTATAAAAATCTTCACCGATCGAAGAGATTCTGTACAAGTAGATTTATCTAATGCCTGTAACTCAAAACAATGGGCCACGTTTCACTTTAGAATGATTTCCTGTAACCCAGTAAGGTAAAGATTAACCCAAAAAAACTGCATCCAACTCTAAAGTAAGACTAACCCGCAAGAACTCCATCTAACCGTCTACCTCCTCACTCCATAAACATCAATGCAAATAAGCAGCAACATTTTCAGTTTAAGTCCCATATTTCCAAGATCTCCACCCCCTTTTGTCATAATATGTTAAAAGAAGAAAACAAAGAAATAAAATAAACTTGAATTAAACCAAAATGATGTACAGGATTACAGCAGGAACAGGATTACAGCATGTTCCTGCTATAAAATATTGCTGAAGTGTATGTATGATGAGACAGTTGTATAAGACAAGATAGATATAAGTGACAGATATTACCTTTCTCTTGGAGAGTGCAGCCCTTGGTGACATGATCTCAGTTGGTGGTTGTGCATAATTTTTTCCGCGATACATCAGAATTGTGTTCCCTTCATATATGTCGAGTACAATACCACCAGTTAGTCTTGCCAATTCTCCTGCTATATCTCGAACCTCGTCTGGAGTGAATGTCTTGACAATAACTTTCACAGTTTGATGCTTCTTCCAATGCAAATGCATATTCAAGATTACACCATTAAAAACTCCACGTCTGCCAATTGGAACATAATTCTTGCATTTATGACTCATTTTAAGATAATAGAAGTGCTCCTCGGGAGTAAGAATTTCAGGGTCATGCGTGGGATCCGATGATTCTTTAGGCTTAAGTTTCTGCAAAGCTGCTACCAATCGCTCCTCTTTTCTTCGAGCCTTTAACGATCAGCATAAAATAGATGTCAATTTACTACAAGACTCAAATAGCTCCTTTACAGAACAATATGCAAAAACTTCGGACAACTTAAAAGTTAAAACTTCTACTAAGCAGGTTCAGAATCACTCAGTCATCTTCATTCATAAAGGCAACTGAAAAAAAAAACGTTCACAACAACATTAATTCCAGTCCATTAGATTGACTGCAACAAAAGCAATAGACTAGATCTCAAATGTAGAAAAGATGCCTGTACAAGAAAGAGCACCAAAGTAAGAAAATGCTTATATCCTTGTGCACTTTCATTACCTTAGCAAATTTCCTTCTTACACAGTTTTCTAGGTTCCACATTATGTCTCGTCTTTGCATTTTGCAAAGATTTACGGGCAACTTCTAGTAACACTCTAATTTCTCGAATTTATTGTGCATACATACTCTTCTATCAAAAGATTCTCATAACAACGCAGTATGAAATTGCGCAAGCAGGAATGTACAAATGAAGATTGATACACTACAAACAATCATATCAAATAGCTGGAAAATAGGCAAATTCCTGAAAGAAAGAAATTACATTACTATACAATAGTGACCAACGATAATTCAATGGGACTCAAGTGTACATCCAATGTTAATAGCCAAACAAGGGAGTCCTTAGTGTTATTCCGAAAGTGTTTACTGTAAAATTTCAGTGTTTTCCCTGTTGACGATTGGGAGCAATTATTTCCAAGTTGGTTCTCTGACATTCATGCTCTTGATTTGTCTCTACTGCTAGCTGTACAGATAGACTAGATCACCAAAATCCCTGTAAATATTTGATTGTATCTCTGTAGTTAGAATTTTCCTTATACTAGTCAATTACGGTCCTAAACTATAGGATCTAAAACTGTATACAGCGGCTATTTATGCCAAATGAGTATCAGAGAAAAGTATTGAAGCCTTTCTTCACAGACTTCTTATTTTTGACTTGGTATCAGAGCGAGGTTATCATCATAACCTCACAGCCTGAATTCTCATATACCCCTCGCATCATGACTAAAGGTCAACCCGAATCATCTTCTGTACCAGTTATCCATGTTCAATAAAAAAAACCCGGTTTCACAACCAGTATCATTCTTACCGAAGTTAATTATGATGTCTGGTCCCGAATCATGGAAATGCAGATCGCAGGGCGTGAGAAGCTTGAATACCTCACGGGTAAAACTCCTCCGCCGCAGGTTACTGATGCTTCCTATGCGAAGTGGTATGCTGGAAATCAAAAGGTCAAAGGATGGTTGCTGACTTCTATGTCACCGGAGATTATGAAGCGCTATCTTAGACTGTCTACTGCACGTGAAATCTGGACTGCTCTTGCCAAAGCTTTCTATGATGGGTCAGACGAATCGCAACTCTTTGCACTGAATCAATGGGCATTCTCCACCAAACAGGTTGGTCGTCCTCTTTCCACCTATTATGGTGATTTGGTAGAAATCTTCCAAGAACTAGATCATCGTGATAGGATTGTCATGAAGGATCCTGAAGATGTTGTCGCCTATAAAAAATCCATTGAGAGACTGCGGGTGCATATCTTCTTGAATGGACTAGATGCAGACTTTGAACAAATTTGAGGTGAGATTCTCAGGAAGGATCCTGCACTCGATCTTGAAGAAACTTATAAATATGTTCGTCGTGATGCTGTTCGTCGAGCTGCACTTAATGGTGAACCTGAACACCCCGAGTCAACTGCTATGGTGGCTCATCGAGGCAAGCCTCACCAATCGCAAACACATCCGAAACCAGATCGAACGTCTGGTTCGCCGAATCACACAACTGACCAAAATCGGTCATTTGGATCACAAAATCGTAGCTATGAAATAGGAGCTACAAAATCAGAACGTGTGTACCCACTGTGGAGAAACCAGGCACAAAGTCACGTTGCTATGAATTAATTGGGTATCCAGAATGATGGGATCCTACCAAGGCACCTCGCAAACAAAATTCAAAGTCAACTCATCATGCTTCTGTTGTTGTGGTTGAGCCCTCCGCCAACACCAGCACTCCTGAGGAAGCCTCTTCTTTCATTGCTACTTCTGGGAACGTTGGTAAGGCTCTTCATACTTCTGTTAGTCATAGTGAATGGGATAATTGATTCTGGTGCCACAGACCACATGACCTTTGAGAGTAACCATATTCAATCCATGAAATCCTCAGACCAACATATAGTGTCCACAACCAATGGTACTCCCTCTCCCGTGGTTGGAGAAGTCTCAGTTTCTCTTACCCAAAATTTGAATTTGGAGTCTGTTCTGGTTGTTCCTTCTCTTAATCATAACTTATTGTCTGTCTCTCAAATAACCCTCACTTTGAACTGTATTGTGATATTTTGGCCTAACTTTTGTGTTTTTAAGGACATCCAGACTCGGAAGACAATTGGTTATGGTACTAGGAGAGGGAAGCTCTACTATCTTGATCTACTGCCGGCAAGCTCAAATCAGTTGGCTCAAGTTTTTTCAGCTGATATGTCTGACAAACATCAGAATTCAGAAATCTAGTTGTGGCACAGGCGTTTAGGTCATGTATCTTTTGGATATTTACAGAAATTGTTTCCAAAGCTCTTTTCTCAATTAAATGTTTCAGATTTTAAGTGTGACATTTGTGAACTGGCTAAAAGTCACCGTGTCCCATTCCCCATTAGTATGAATAAGAGTCCTGCACCTTTTATGGTTATTCACCCTGATGTATGGGGGCCTGCAAATACTTCTTCTTTGAGTAGAGCACGTTCGTTTGTTTCATTTATTGATGATCATACTCGCATGACTTGGGTTTGTTTAATGAAATCAAAGAATGAAGTTAGTTCTCTGTTTCAGCAGTTTCACAAAATAATAGCCACTCAATATCAATCTAATATTCAGGTTCTTCCGTACTGATAATGGTGGAGAGTTTGTTAATCAAGACTTGAAACAGTACCTAAATTTACATGGCATTGTTCATCAGACGACTTGCCCTTACTCCCTCAACAAAACGGGGTAGCAGAGCGAAAAAATCGTCACCTTCTTGAAGTTGTTCGTGCTTCCTTGTTTGGGGCTCATATGCCTATCAGTTACTGGGGAGAAGCCATTACTGCTGCAGCCTATCTCATCAACCGTGTACCCTCTAGTTCCCTACAATTTCAGACTCCCTTTGATGTCCTCCATAATACTGTAAGTGCCCCTACCATACCGAATCTGTCCCCTAAAGTTTTTGGGTGTGTAGCCTTTGTGCACCTTCACAAACCCTTGAAAAATAAGCTGGAACCCCGTGCCCTTCGGTGTGTATTTGTTGGCTATGCCTTGCATCAAAAAGGTTATCGGTGTTATCACCCCCCTTCTCGTAAAATTTATGTTACCCTTGATGTGGTCTTTCATGAAAACGATATGTATTATTCTACCTCCAAGTCTCCACTTCAGGGGGAGAATAGAGATGAAGTGCAGACTTTGCATCATCCTTTGGACTTAGATCTTATAAGTGGTGATAATTTGGACACTAGTGGTGAATGTGACCATTTGGAAACTAGTGATGGTGACACCGTAACTAACAGGGGTAGTTGTCCAGATGGGCAGCAATTTTTGGAGAATGAGGTTCAGGATCAAATGGAAGTGCCGTCAGTGTCTTCCTCCTCTCATGATGTACCAGCTAACCAATTGTCTTCTCCAGCCGATTCCATGCCTGAGCCTCAAGTAAATTTTGAATCTGAACCTCACTTAAAATTGTTACCCAATTGAGTCACAAGAGGGAAACCCAAAGTTAGCTATGAACCTATTCTCAAAGCCAAATCTAAGCATCCCATAAGCAATTATGTATCCTACCATAGACTGTCAAATGAAAGTAAGGCATTTGTGAATCAATTATCTGTTGTAGCTATTCCTAATAGTGTGCAGGAAGCTTTGAAAGATCCTAGATGGAGGGAGGCGATGACTGAAGAAATGAAGTCTCTTCAAAAGAATTCAACGTGGGAAGTTGTTGACTTGCTTGGAGGGAAGATACCTGTTGGATGTAGGTGGGTCTTCACCATTAAATACAAAGCTGATGGAACCATCGAACGGTTCAAAGCAAGACTTGTCACCAAGGGATATACTCAAACATACGGAATCGATTATATGGAGATATTTGCACCAGTGGCCAAAATTAATACAGTCCATATTCTACTATCTCTAGCAGTGAATTTTGACTGGCCTTTACACTAGTTCGGTGTAAAGAATGCATTTCTGCATGGAGATCTCCAAGAAGAAGTATATATGGAGTTGCCCCCTGGCTATAATCTGCAAACTAAAGGCAATAAACAAGTCTGTAGATTGAAAAAATCTCTATATGGCTTGAAGCAATCTCCTAGAGCGTGGTTTGGAAGGTTCACGAGCTTTATGAGGTCTATTGGTTACCAGCAAAGTAACTCAAATCACACTCTCTTCTTGAAACATAATGGAAAACGAATCACAGCTCTTATTGTGTACGTTGATGATATGATAGTAACCGGAGATGATCCTGAAGAAAGAAAAGCACTGCAGGAGCAGCTTGCCCATGAGTTTGAAATGAAGGATCTTGGTGAATTGAAGTATTTCCTTGGAATTGAAGTGTCAAGATCAAATAAAGGTATTTTTCTTTCACAACGAAAATATGCCTTAGACTTATTGAAGGAAACTTGTATGACAGAATGTAGTCCGACTAGCACCCCTATGGAAGAAAATCTGAAGCTAGGTGTGCACCCAAACCAAGTTCCTGCTAACAAGGAACGCTATCAGAGGCTGGTTGGAAGATTAATGTATCTTGCACATACTCGATCGGATTTAGCTTATGCATTAAGTGTTGTCAGTCAATTCATGCACTCCCCAAGCGAAGAACATATGAATGCTGTCATCTGGATCTTACGCTACTTGAAGTCATCTCCAAGAAAGGGAATTTTATTCAAAAAAGGTGATAGCTTGGATGTTAAAGGTGTTACCACCTACGTTGTACTTAGTGGTTTTTTATCAAGTGAGCCTGGTGAACCGGACAGGGTTAACTTGTTCGGACTTCAAAAGACCTGTGGAAGTACTTCTGGGAAGTGCTTGTTGTATCATATCACATGTTCATACCCCATGAGGTGGTTGTAATAAATGTTCTAGCATGATAGTGTCTGTAAAAGACTCGGTCTCTTAGACTTTATTTGTCAATCCGATCAGCCCAGGGTGTTTTTTCCCTTGGTTATTATTGGTTGTTGAATAAACGACTGATAATTTCTGAGTTTTTCACTCCATACCTCCAAAGTTGGGGTGGTCGGCTTGGCATTTGGGCCTATTGAGGTTATTAGAGTTTACGTGTCAATGTATAAACATGCTAGACATCTTTTTTGAGTCATATGAACATGTCTAAGTCCCCCTAGGTGTTTTTCAATTTTTTAGTTTTTTCAGTGTTTTTTATTAAAATTTATTTTTTCCAAAACTTAGGTTATTTTTTAATAGTTTAATTGGAAAAATTGATTTTGTAATAAAAGTGGGTCAAATAATCGGTTTCAATCATGTAGGTGCTCATTTTCAAGCTAAGAGCACCATGTAAACCCATGGACCCACTATTTCCTAGTTTTGAGTGATTTTCCATCACTCAGGTCAGAAAGCCCCAAAAATCAATTATTGATTATTTTTATTAATAAATTGATGAATAATGGAGCAAATCCAAAATCATAGATCAGTGGATTCTCAGCCGATTTGATTGAAATCAGTTAGATCTGAAGCAGATTGACTGGATCTGACAAATCCTTGACTGAAGGAGGTGATCAAATCAGATCCAGAGTTGATCTTTAACATCCTTTATGGGGAATTTCGCCCTCCCTCTCTCCTCAACACGTTTTGGCTCATCTGGATGAGTTTTGGTGGATGCTTCAGTCAACAGGTTGAGGTGTCAATCAAATCAGCTCTCCGATTGACAATTGCACTCAGTGAGAGTCAAATCTGGCTCAGTTAGACACAGATCAGGCATTGTTGGACTCTCCATCAGCATATTTGGTCTATCTCCTTGGGATTTGCGCCCACCCTGGGCTGGATCTCGTTGTTTTTGTATATATCCAGGCACAGCCTCCTCTTCCAAGCTAGTTAGAATTGGGATTGAGGTGTTGCTGCTATTGTATTGTTGTTATTCTTAATTTGAAATAAAGAAAAGCTTTGGAGGCCAGACGGTGTTGTGCCATTACATGTGTGGATGATTATTGCCATTATTTTACTAAGGTAACCTGTATCTGTTTTCATTTCTTGCTAGTTGCTTGTAGATCTATGGTTAAGATTGGTAATTAGCTTATTACAATCTTGATAAGAAAGGTGTTGTTCAATAAGTTTATTGACTGTCACTCTCATTTGATGCATGTTTAGAGATCTAGATTTAGCATGTCCTATAAGCTTATATGCATGTTATCTTGAATCTCTTTGTATGTACTAATCGGATCTCACAGGTTTCTTGGCAAGTTCTTTGATTTCAGCTGAGTTGCAGGTTCATACTTTGGAGAGGATGCTGATCTAGCTTGCTTCTTCATTCTCTTCAAAACATTTCAAAGGCATAGTCCCTCGACATTCCTCCTGAAAGCTCTACTGCGGATCTTCAAGGAAACCAGCATTTCTTTCCTCCTCTTCCTCCCTCAAAATCAACACTTTACCCGGTTACTTTGTTCAGTTCATAGCTTTGATTTCAGTTGGATCTATTTCATCAAAGTAAAATACACATAGATCTGATATTTCATAGCTCACAGTCTAGATCTTGCACTCAAAAAAGTTTCATAAGCATTCTAGATCTAGCTTTAAAGAAATCGTCCTTTTTGCATGAATTTTAAAGAAAACTTGTAGATCACATGCATTAGATTTCCTTTCGCTGTTATAAAATTTAATATTCTACAATATCAGTGCATTTTCATTGGCTGCACAAACAGCAAGCCAAGATCCCAAGGAAATCTTGCTTTCCTTGGTTCCCTTTCGTTTGTTTTAGCTAGTCTTAACTTCATTTTTTCTGAGATAAGGTAGGCTGATCCAAAGGTACTCTTAAAGTGCATTTGGGCATTTGTTATTATAACATGCTCGCTGTCTTTTAGTAGGTCTGACAGAAAAGAAAGGAAGCTGCTGTCCGAAGTGGCCTCAGGAGCGCTCAAATCCCCCCAGGGGTCTCCCTTTTCACTAGAAACTCACATTTTTTCCAAAGTTGTAAAATCTTGGTTTCAGCCTGTATAAGGACCAAGAAGTTTTTAAGAATTTCAGTTCGTTG
>LPNX010512151.1:681540-805460 GCA_001517045.1 Pseudotsuga menziesii | reverse complement strand
GCACTTGGGTGACTAGTATAATTAGGACTCACACTCCCCAACTGACAAACCATCAAGTGAAAATCCAACACCTAGATCAAACCTTTACGGTGGCAAAATACCTAAAGGAAGCGGGAACTTACTGAAAAGTGACCTCGGGGCGCCAATCTCTGTCACACCCTAACGGGTGCGTTACGAACAATAGCCCCAGAGACTCCATTTCAGCCCACATATTCCTTGCGGGTAGCCGTGAAGGTTTAGTTTTGGACATACTCCAAGTACTCTCGGGTATATCTGGAGTCCCCCCTTTGCCTAATTTAATCAACTCATACTTCACATTTCACTTAAAACATACCAAGAGGCAATCGCAAAACATTCACTCCAAGCACATGCAAGCATATTGATTCTATTTTTGACTCCATTCTAAGGCACTGGTTAATTTCTCGCTTTATATATATATTGTGTCTCAGCATTTTGCTTTCGTGTGCTTCATCTTTTACATCTTGCCATTTTTGATTATCTATAGTTAAATTGTAAACTCCTAAATAACTCATTCAGTTTAAACATCACAACACTAAGTAATTCTCCTTAGTAACTTAATAGGGTCTACCACCCTTGGCTTCGTTAGGAGTTGAGCCTAAACGGAGGAGTCAAGAACAAGGTGACAGCCTTGACTCGAGACTTGCCCCCAAGGACACACCGAGTGGCTTGAAGATTTCTGCCACGTGACCCAGGTGTGTGAAAAGGCAGCAACAAAAGGTTATACAGATGCTGATTGGGCTGGGTCAATTGAGGATAGACATTCTACATCGGGCTACTTCACATTTGTAGGAGGAAATCTGGTTACTTGGCGAAGTAAAAAACAAGAGGTAGTTGCTAGATCCAGTGCTGAGGCCGAATACAGAGGAATGGCTAAGGCAATATGTGAATTGTTGTGGATCAGAAATCTATTGCAAGCTTTACATATGAAGCAAGTCAGTCCTATGAAGTTATACTGTGATAACAAGGCAGCATGTGATATTGCCCATAATCCAGTTCAACATGATCGAACTAAGCATGTTGAGGTTGATAGGCATTTTATCAAGGAGAAACTAGAAGCAAAGTTGATTGAAGTTCCTCATGTTCGATCTCAAGACCAGCTTGTTGATGTGCTGACCAAAGCAGTGTCAAACCAAGCATTTAATGGCTGTCTCGACAAACTTGGCATGAGTGATATCTACGCACCAACTTGAGGGGGAGTGTTGACGATTGGAAGCAATTATTTCCAAGTTGGTTCTCTGACATTCATGCTCCTGATTTGTCTCTACTGCTAGCTGTACAGATAGACTAGATCACCAGAATCCCGGTAAATATTTGATTATATCTCTGTAGTTAGAATTTTCCTTATACTAATCAATTACGGTCCTAAACTATAGGATCTAAAACTGTATACAGCGGCTATTTATGCCAAATGAGTATCAGAGAAAAGTATTGAAGCCTTTCCTCACAGACTTCTTATTTTTGACTTTCCCCACCCGGTTTCAAATTTCAGTGTTCATAGTTGAATGCCCTCCCATTCATCATAACTGCTGCAAATGGAATTTATCTCATAAACTAAACAGAATTGAAACACTAGAGGAAATTTACACAATTAATGAGCAGAACTAAAAAAAACTGAGCCTCGCATGAAATTTTCAGACGCAAGAATTTTTGGCCAATGGCCCAGGAAAAAATACCGGAGGCGGTAAACCTATTCTAAGAGAGTTCTTATTTCTTCTTCAAAATAATAAAGTACAGCAGTCTTTATCGGCATTTAAATGAAAAACTTATCTCTTAAACAGTGCCATCTTCAGCATAGAAATTTGTCACGTCCCCACCCTTCTACCAGAGAGAGGACGCGACTATGCTGCTATCATAACAGGGCAAACTAGCCCCATAAACATAAAATGAAATGCATTGAACTAATAGCATGCACAGATGCATAAATATTTAACATACAGCAGAAGCAAATCCATTCCATTCATTCACATGTTCATCTTAATTCATTAGCAAATGTAAATACAGAGATTTAAACACAAGAATACTTATCTTGGAAGCGAAGCTCGTCCCGCAACCAACTATGTCGCTGCAACATTCCACCCAACCATAAGCCAGTGTGCTCATCAATCTCTCAACAACACTGCCACCCCCGAGCTAGGCATGATTCCCACAAGGAGTAAGGAACACTAGCAGGCTCACACATAGCCAAGGATACAACAAACTCAGCCAAGCCAACACAGTTGGGTTTATCAGGCTGCAAAGAAGCTGGAAAGGTTGACTGCTAAGCTAGTGAGCTCAACCACAGAGCTCTGGACACCTACACTAGATCTAGCTTGGCTTCTAGAACATCTACACACCCAACACAAGGAAGCATCCCCTTCTCTGCTACACAGTCCCTCAGGCCATGTCTTCCCTTCCAATGCTATTCAAGGTATGCAAAGAAGAAAACCAGCCCCCTAGATCTGTCTGTGAGGTTCCTTCTCACAGTAGATTAATCAAGCTAGTTCAGACCCTCTTTCCACTCCTAAATCAATTTAGACCAAACAAAGAACGCCTACACAGCAATTACAAAGTTCTGGGGTTGAAGGAAAACATCATGGGATCCAAAATCAAAAGTGTCAACTGAGGAAAAACAGCCCTTGGGCCAAAATCGATTTTAAATGATCAATGGTTTCACATGGGTGAAAACGGCTCAACCACCACCCAGAAATCGTGATTTCTTCCTCAATCTGCTGGACACTGCCAAAATCGACTTCCAGCCATGGGAGAATGGAGGCAAACTGCAAAATCGTGCAGGAGAAAACTGGGGAGGGAGGATTGAGGGAAAATCCACTGCGTAGGTGCAAAATCACCAGCGTGAGAGTAATCAGCTCCTACGTGAGGAAAAACAACAGCAAGAGAGTAATTAGCTCCTCTCCACGTGAGGGACAAAAATGGTCAGACCCCCCGTCCTTGGGCATGCGTGTGGGCAATGGCCTATGGCCCTACCCAGGAGAGATGCTCCACCCACCTCTACAGATGCTCATGCCTCACGTCCCTCGAGGCAATAACTTCCCAACTAACTCCTGGAGAATTTATTGGTTGGTGAATAAGACAAGAAAAGGTGGTTGGTAGTTGATGGGTTCTCCTCTTGACACTTCGCTTCTCCCCATTGGCTCAGAGGTTAAATATCCCCCCCTTATCCTTAGGAAATCATGCCCCCATCTCATTATTTGTTGCATTGACATAACTGGTCGTGGGTATTTAATTAAATTGCATATTTACATGATGTCCAAAATTATAATGTGCCGGCTAGCACAAAATACCATCGACATCGATTTTAATCGCCGAAACATAAAACGTTAAATCGATGCTGGGGCTTTTGCCTTTAGCTCCACACCACGATTAAATACAATATTTACATCATATACATTTTTAATGCAAACGGGGTCAAAACCGGGGTGTTACAAAATTTATCTCTTAAACAGTGCCATCCTCTGCCTGGGACAGTACAGTACGGCCTCCTCAAATTCTGTGGAAGACTAGTATGTTTGCCTCAATTTCTGTGCAAATCAGTCTGGAAATGTTACTTATCAATTTATTTGTCCTCGAAATTTGTGCCTACCACAGCCTCGAAACTCGTGCTAATGTACAGCCTGCTCACTGTACAGACTGCTACAGAAATTAACTGCACTGCCTCTGCAAATGCTGAAAATTTCTCCCTCGATAAACATGCATCAACTCAAGATCTGTGCTCAATCCACCTCGCGGAATGTGTGCCTACTGCTGCCTTGTTTTTCGTGCTGCTGAACTGTGTTGTAGGTTGCATTGGAATGCATGCCCAACTTCTCTCTCAGTCTACGTCCTCTTGCTCCTCTCAAGCTATTCAACTTGATCTCTTCCACAGTTTTTATGGAATGAATCATGCCCATTAGACTTGCTTTTTTGCCTTTTGATTTCCTCATTAGGTTTGTTGAAGAGTCAAACTAGATCAGGGGCCCACAATCAATCTAGTGAATTTGATCTATGGATGAGATAAATGCACTTTATTCTCCACAAATAAATTATCTCTCAACTTTCACTTTAATAAATCAAAAGTCACTTTAAAACTAACGAAGTGAATTAATTATTCATCTCAAGCAATTACTGCAAGGGTCATGTCACTTTTCTCCTTTTTAGTGACATAGGCAAAAATCACTAGGGGGACACTTTCCTAGGTACAAAAATCAACATTCACACCATGTTTGGAGGTGCTTCATGAGATGTGGGGTGTATGGTGTATGGTTAGCCCTTGCTTGATCCGTGATGGACTTGCACATTGGAGGTAGCTTACTCATTGGTTGCTAGACCTCATGTGGATGCTTGATTGGCATTCTTCCTTGAAGCATTGGAGATCTTTAGACAGCTTGGTGACATTCTACATGTTGACCACATGGAGAGGTTGCTTTCTTGGAGGAGGAGCATTTCACATTCTAGAGGGGGGTGTTGAGCACTAGATATAATTGGGTAGCTTGGATGCTTGCATGGACTCTTGGAGTTGACTTGGGAACACGTAGGTTGTGACAATGATCATGAGGGTATTAGCACTTATATTAAAGATATTTTGGCAGATTTAAAGCTGTTATAAAGTGAATTTCATATCTGGTTGCCCTAGAGGATTGGAACTTGTGGCACAAGTTTTGGTATATTTTCTGAAGTGCCTAGTGGATTGGGGTTGTTTAGATGTGAAACACTGTCTACTGCTTGCTGCTGTTTTATTATATTCAAGATCAACCCTAAGCCTGTAAATTAACAGGGACTAGATCTCGGAAATCTCGAAGAAAGAGGTGAAATTTCTGAAGATGCATTAATTGCCCTAGATCCGGAACTTTCTAATTGGTACCGAAGCTTTATCGCTAAAATTACTCTCTAGGTGAAACAGGGAGTTGGTATTTCAGCTGTAGTGTACTTGGGAGAGGTGCTCAACCTTGTTGAAATTGTTGGGTATGAAAACCTAAGTTGCTTGGGGGAAGCACTTGAACCCTAGAAAGGGTTTTCTCTACTTAACAATACATATACCACTAATTTGCATTTGAGGATTGTTTCTATGATGACTTGGTCTTAGAGTGTGTGACAGGTTGGAAGGAGCTTTCAATTTTGTTCCTTGGTAACTTAGGTTACAAATGCTTATGGAGAAAGCCGATCTTTCAGAGCATATTGTGAAAGTGGTTCTGGACCTATCAATCCAATGCAATTGGCCACTCATTGTAATGAGGTCAAGGTAAAGAGAATCATTCTCAATTTTGTGAAGGATCAATTCATCCCTTGTGTTGCAGAAAAGACAACAGCTAAGGCCAAGTTTGATGCTTGGTTGGTTTATTTCAAAGCTCTTGTGCTTCTCGACAAATGCTCTTGCGAAACCAGCTTTCACCCATGTGCATGAGCAAGACAAATATCATGGTGAGTTACATGACCAAGATCACAGAGTTGAGAGATCAGTTGGGAGCCATTGGGACGAAGGTGGTGGATAAGGAGTTGGTGTCCATTGCTTTAAATGGACTTTTACTTTCTTGGAGACCTTTTGTTCAATGTGTTTGTGCTCGTGAAAATCTTCCACTTTTTGCAAAGTTGTGGAATAATTTTGTGCAATAAGAAATCAAGATACAATCTTGTTCAAGAAAATAAGAGGTAGAAGAGATTGCTCTTGTCGAGAGGAGGAAGATGGGTAGCAAGAAGGTCTACAAGTGTAGAAGAGGATTCCTCTTAGTTTGAGATCACCTACTCCATGGTCTCTTGTTTGTCTTCTAACATTATGTCTAGTGTTGAATGGTATGTGTATAGTGGAGCTTCAAGACAAACGACTTATGAATGTTCAGCAGCCTTTAAGAATAATAGGGAGGTATGAGTGTGGAGTTAGGTGATGATGCTACAAATTTTATGAAAGGAGTCGGCTCCATTTCCTTCCAAATGCCATCAGGTGATGTTCTTGAGTTAAGTGATGTTTTATTTGTTCCTAGTTTAAAGAAGAATCTACTTTCAATTTCTTGTATGACAAACGTACAGTGGAGAGTAGCATTTAAAGGAAAATGGTGCACCATCATTGATTGTGCTCTAGCTAGTCCATGGAAATTGGCTAGAGGTGTGAGAGAGGGTCGCCTTTACAGTTTGTTTGTTGATCTTGTGGCACTAGTACATTCCAATGAGAAGTCGGAAGAGCCTTCTAGCTTTGAGGAGGCATTTGTAGAGTAGCCATGGCAAGATGCCATGGAGACAACTTCAAAACCTATTGTGGAATCAGGGATTGGTTCCAAGCTTGCAACTTATGGGAATGTTGTAGAGTACAAGGAAAGGGTTGCTAGATTCTCTTAGGCAGAGGGAGTTGACCTTGATGATACTCATGCTTCAAAATTCTCTAAGAGGGAATTGACCTAGCTCAAGTTAACTCATTAGTTTCCAAAGAATTTGAGGTGAATGGGCGAGATACCCATGAACACAGGTTGTGATAGTTTGGCTCATGATGATGATTTGAGGGTGGAGTTTAGCAAGTTGTTGATGATTTAGAGTTATGTTCCTTAGATTCACATGTGGTCAACATTTTTCGGTGGTTCAAGATTCTATGATAGCATCTTGTGTTCTTGGATACAACGAAACTTCCAAGGCTTACAGGGTCTATATTTCAACGCAGCAAAAGAAAATATTGATCAAAGATGTGAAGTTTGATGATGACGTGAGGTATCCCTATTCCCAAAAGACTCCTTCAATGATTGAGAATGAGAAGTTCGTTGTTCCAAAAATCGATTCAGAGACTCGTGATGACCCAAATTCAAGGGTGGACAATGTGAGATTAGGGATGGATATGCCCTCACCTTCTACTCCAACATGTAGGAAGCTTATATGGATTACCCACACATTACAAGAGACATAGGAGTAGGTAGGAGCACCCAAATCTTCAATGAGGATGAGTATAACTCCTTGGATATTTTCTAGCCATGTTGCATTCGCTTCTTCCACTTGTGAGCCTACTAGTTGTTTTAAGGAGGTTTGGTGTGATGCCTCAGTGGAGTGTGATGGATGGGTCATAATTCCTTCTCAAAAGATGATCATTGATTTCGAGACTGCAATAGGTTCAAATTTGCAAATGGCAAGCTTCATTGAATTGTAGAGGGAGTTGACTGGTATTGATGAAAACACTTGTAAAGAGGGAGTATTAACTTCCAACGTTACTCCAAATGTATTTACACCAAGTTTGGGGGTGCTTCATGAGACGTGGAGGGCATAGTGTATGGTTAGCCATTGGTTATCCATGACGAACCTGCACACTGAAGGTGGCTTATCCATTCGTTGTTAGATCTCATATGGATGCTTCATTGACATTCTTCCTTGAAGTGTTGGAGATATTCAAACAAGTTGGTCACATGGAGAAGTTGCTTAGAGAGTTCCCTACACTAGAGGAGGAGCATTTGTTGTTCCAAACAAGGGCATTGAACCCTAGACAACATTGGGTTGCTTGGATGCTTGCATGGAGTCTTGGAGTTCACTTGGGGATGCTTCATGAAATATGGGGTGCATAGTGTATGGTTAGCCATTGGTTGATCCACGATGGATTTGCACATTGAAGGTGGCTTACCCATTGGTTGCTAGATCTCGTATGGTTGCTTCATTGACGTTCTTCCTTGAAGTGTTGGAGATCTTCAAACAAGTTGGTGATATTCTACATGTTGGCCATATGGAGAAGTTGCTTAGAGAGTTCCCTATGTTGGAGGAGGAGCATTTGGTGTTCCTAACGAGAGCATTGAACCCTACACAACATTGGATTGCTTGGATGCTTGCATGGAGTCTTGGAGTTCACTTAGGGATGCCCGGGTTGCAACAATGATCATGTAGGTGGAGTGGACTTGAAGGAGCACATGGCCTCTGAAAGAAGTTGGAGCCTTGGAACCCTCGAAGGAGTGTTGGACCTAGGATGAGGAGTGCCCTTGTCTTGGATCCTTACTTGTGGATCACCATCACCTTAGAAATTGACATGTGTCACCTATAGGAGAAGCACTTCACATGTGTGTACCTACTTGCATCTTGTAGGTTGCTTGTAGTGGACTAGGTCCACTAAACTTGTAGACCTCCCTCCACTTCTCATATAAATAGAGGAAGGAGAGAGTCATTCTCATAATCATCAATGTACTTTTTTTCTTTGAGCTTGTCTTCATGGAGTAAGGTGCTAGGGTTTATGAGGAAAACCTAGCAAAAGTTATAAAGTCTAGAGAGTACGTCTTTTTTGGGAGATGCTTGGGTTTGTTCTTGTGAGCTAGATGTTGAAGATGATGATCTCATTATCACCTTAATCAACTTGCGTTTAGAGATGTGAGGAATTCTTCTTTGTACATTCTCTCTCCCTCTCTCTCTTGGTTTTGAAGCGCTACAATTCTTGAAGGATTCTTTTAATGTGCTAGGGCTAGGATTTTACCCTAAGAAGACTAGGGAGCTAAGACTGCTGAGAAACCGTGGGGTAGAAGAAGCTTATGCGTGTTGGAGAAGAAGCGGAGAGAAGAGACATATCACATAATCATATTTACATACAAAAATGAAAAGGATGGAAGGGTATATACAATGCCTATCCTAACCTCTTTCTGAGACTAGCTAGAGCAAAAATGAAATCAAAGTATACAGTAGGAACCAAACTTTTGGCATCCTTGATCAACAATACACCCTTAGCCAAAAGTTGGTGACCTACCTCATCTTTCCATAAAGCAATAAAGGTAGACACAAAACTCAACTCTAAATCAAACACATATCGTTTATGGAAGCCCATAAACAATGCCAAAGACTGAAAAAAGAATCACAAACAATAGAACACCCATCCTCAAATAAGGCATCCTGCCAATATAGCTTGTTTTGAAACAAGTCGGGATGTTGATCCTCCAAGAAGTTCCAACATTGTTTAGCAAACCAGTTGTTTCCGCCTCTTACGCATCTGGTGGTTAATGTTAGAATTTTAATGGTAATATCAGATCTTCAAACATTAGCACTATTTCATCATAACCATAAGTAATAGAATCACTGAAAGAAAGACAAGCACAGCAATACAAAAAGAACACAAAGATTTTCCTTTGGGAAACCACAAGGGAGAAAACCCAGCAACTTCTTTAGTATAGATTTCATCACCAAGTGCAATGCCAAACCAAGATAAGATAAACCCCAAAGACAAAAGCAGCTTCTTCTCTCCAGCAAACCTCTTATCTCTCTCTCTTACGCACTTGCTTAAGTGGGTAGTGTGTCTAAATGAGAGGTGCGGCCTCTCTATTTATACTCATCAAGTGAGTGACCTATTTCCCTAACTAGGCCAACTTCCTTAGGGATACACAAAATCACATTTATATAATACTTCTTTTGGGTACTATTGGCCCGCCTTACAATGGAAGGTTTACATAGATTCTTTCAAGTACATTTACATGACCAAGTACATCAATAACATCTCCCAAAGGAGGTACAATAATAATACAATAAAAGTACAATAAGAATATCTTCCGAAGTTACATTCTTCAACACTCCCTCTTAACAAGGAAGGTTTTCTTCCGTCCAGTCATCATCATCACTGGATCTCATCATCATCACTAGAAATCATCACAAGATCTCATCACTGCTGCTGCAACTTGGTACTCGGGCCATTGACTTGTGACATCTCTCGAATCTATACATCATAAGAAGTTCTACAGAGATAACCCTTTTTCATGCTGATGTACCTCTACAGCGCCAGCCCTTTTTCATGTTGATGTACCTCTACAACGCCAGCCCTTTTTCATGCTTGATGTAGCTCCACATATCTGTATAGTGCCAACCCTTTTCAATACTGAATATACCTGTACAACAAACTTTTTTTCATATTAGGTGTACCTCTCATGTATATCAATACAACAACCAACCCTTTTTCATGATGGGTGTACCCATACAACAACCAACCCTTTTTCATGTTGGGTGTACCTCTCATATATATCAGAACAACAACCATCCCTTTTTCATGTTGGGTGTACCCGTACAAGAACCATCCCTTTTTCATGTTGGGTGTACCTCTACAGAGCTAGCCATTTTTCATGTCGGATGTAGCTTAACATGTTCGTACAACGCCATCCCTTTTTCATGCTAGATGTACCTCCTCGTGTCTGTACAGTGCCAGCCCTTTTTCATGTTGGATGTACCCCTATAGAGCCAGTCCTTTTTCATACTGGATGTAGCTCTCTGCAGTGCCAGTTCTTTTTCATACTAGATTCCTATCTATGCAGTGCCAATCCTTTTTCATACTGGATGCAACACTTTACAAAGCCAGCCCTTTTTCATACTAGATGTAAATCTCATACGTCTTCCACAGTGCCAGCCCTTTTTCATGTTGGATGTGAAGACCACACGTCTTCCACAGAGCCAGCCCTTTTTCATACTGGATTGGAAGACTACGCGTCTTCCACAGAGCCAGACCTTTTTCATGTTGGATGTGAAGACCACAGGGACTCATCACTCCCTCTTGCGACGGACACCGATCTGGACAGCTCCAAGCTTGTCCCTGAAGTACTCAAACTTCACTCTCACCAGAGGCTTAGTCAATACATTGCTTATCTGCTCGTCCATCGCAATATACTGGAGCTTCACTACTCCTCTCTACACCATATCCCTGATATAATGATACCAGATCTCGATGTGCTTCGACTTGTCATGGAACATAGGGTTCTTAGACAACTTCACACAACTCTGGTTGTCACAAAATACACAAGTAGTCTCTAACTCAACATCGAACAATCCCGCAAGTAGCTTTCTAAGACACTGCCTCACAGCTAGCTAAACGAGCTACAATATACCATGCCTCGACTATACTCAGTGCTACCTTCGTCTGCTTCTTGTCGAACCAAGAAATCGTGCCAGACCCCAAGTTGAAGCAGCACCTTGAAGTGCTCTTCCTATCTATGGCACTACCAACCCAATCTGAGTCAACATAGCCCTGCAGGCTAATCCTCTAATATGTCGCATATCTGAGGCCATACTCAATCGTACCCTTCAAGTACCTTAACACATGCTTTGTTGCAATCATGTGAACACATCTCGACTCTAACATGTACTGACTCAATGTATTCACCGCAAAGCATATATTCGGCCTCGTGTTCATCAAGTACATCAACAAACTAATCATTTGCTTGTATATTGTGGCATCAACTATCACTGAAGTAGTATCACACAACAACTTCAAGTTCGATGCCATCGGTGTGGCCATGGCCTTGCAATCCATCATCCCGAATCTCTTCAGGATCTCTACCACATATTTTCCTTGGCTAAGTAAAATCTCATCTGGATTCTGCCACACCTCAAGACCTAAGAAATAGTGCATCATACCCAGGTCTTTCATCTCAAATTCTGCAGCAAGATTTTTTTTTGTTTCCGCAATGAGCTCCTCATCGCCTGTTAAGAACAGGTCATCTACATATAACAGTAGTATCACCGATTTTCCATCCTCAACCTTGAAGCAGAGATTGGAATCAACTTTACTTTTGGTAAAGCCCAAGCTCGTCAAAAATCCATCTATCATGTTGTACCATGTCTTGGGTGCCTGTTTCAAACTGTACAAAGCCTTCTTCAATTTGCACACGTGTCTCTCTATCATGTGTCTCAAATCCTAGTGGTTGCTCCACATACACTTCCTCTTCCAGTACACCATTCAGGAAGGTTGATTTCACATCCATCTGGTGCACCTTCAACTTCATCAATGCAACTATCACAAGAATAACTCTAATCAAAGTGTGTCTGGCTACAGGAGCAAATGTCTCCTCGTAATTTATGTCCTCTTTTTGGGAGAAGCCACGAGCCACAAATATTGCCTTGTATTTCTCGATGTTGCCATCTGTTGCATGCTTTATCTTGTAAATCCATTTGGAAGACACTACAAACTTCCCTTCAAGTCTCGGAACCACATCTTAGACATCATTCTTCATGATCGACTGGGACTCTTCAATCATAGCATCCTTCCATTCTTTCTTCTCGGTTGCTTCCTCTTAGCTAGAAGGATCTACATCAATGATGTCACACAGTAGTGCCACATAACTAGAGTATTGTCGAGGTCTCTTACTTTCTCTAGAAGTCCCGTCTGGAGCACCATACTTCTTTGCATCTTGGATGATCTCTCGTGCAAAAGTTGGTCTTCTCTTGTGTGTGTTCACCTCTTGAGGTGGATCTACAAGTCTATACGGCTCGGTCATATCATGGTCCTCATGTTCTTCTGAAGCTCTCTCTTCCATAGTTGTGTCTGACTCTGGGAGCTTTAGGCTCTTCTTCATGTACTTCATCGGAGTGAATCAGCCTAGATCTACTATAGGCTACATCCTCATCGAAAGTAACATATCGGTTGGCCTAGATCTCCTTGAAGCCCAGTATATAAACTCTGTATGCCTTCAATGTATCACTCTATCTGAGAAAGATGCCCTTCTTTCCTGAAGAATCCAACTTTGTTCCCTTTTCTTTGGGAATATGTATGTAAACTAGGCAGCCAAATATTCTGAAATGGTTGACTTTTGGTTTCTCTCCTAAGAATACTTCTTCTTGAGTGTTAATCTCTAGCACATGGTGTGGTGTTCTTTTCTGGACATAAATGGTTGTTCTAGCTGCTTCGTCCCATAAGTGCATTGGAAGATCTTGATCATGGATCATGGCTTTCACTACTTCCATTATTGTCCCATTCTTTCTCTCTGCAACACCATTTTGTTGTGTATTGTAGGGAGTGCTCAACTCCCTCTTAATCCTTGATTCTTTACATAAAGATTTGAAACTTCCTAAAGTAAATTCACCACCATTATCTGATCTCAAGGTCTTTATTTTCTTTACAGTATGATTCTCTGCAAGGGCCTTGAATTCTTCGAATTTACTACACTTCATCTATTGTTTTCAAAAAATAAATCCAAGTTTTGCGGGAGTAGTCATCTATAAAAGAAACATAATATGCATACCTGCTTAGAGAGTTGGATGACATAGGTCCACATACGTCTAAGTGTGCAATCTCCAAGATCTCTTCACTTTTCTATCACTGCTTGGAAATGGTTTCTACACATTCTTTCCTTGTGCACATCCTTTGCATACGCCTTCATGTTTTGTCTGGAGCTCTGGTAGACCCATCACCACTTTGCTTACGATTGGTAGTGCCTTGTAGTGTATGTGTGCAAGTTTCCTATGCCATAATTCACTTGGTTCCATTGTTTCATGAACCAATGCTTATTCTAGTTGGCCCTTCAATTTGTACAAGCCTCCTTGCTCTCCAATTAATACTGCATCATCAAAGGTTTCACCTTTAGGCCACATGAGTACTTAGCGATCAACAAATGCAACTTTCAATCCTCTCGCATCAAGAATTGATATGGACCAAAGATTCTTCTTCAATCCTGGTACATAAAGAACATCTTTCATCTTGGTAGACTTTCTTGAGTCTAGCTTGTAGGATGCTTCTCCTACCCCTTTTATGGGATATTGATAGTCATCTCCAAGTTTCACCTTGTGAGTTGAGTCTTCTTCTGTCATGTGAGTGAAGGAATGCTTGAAACTGATCATGTGCTTGGAAGCACCACTATCTACAAGCCAAACATTGCTACCATGAGTAACTGTACCTGTGAGTGTTGAAATCAAGACATATTCTTCATCACTAGAGGAGTCTTCTCTAGCTCTCGTTCATCATCTTCTGTAGCGTGAGCATGGTATTTCTTCTTCTTTCCTTTCTTCTTGGGACAATCTCTTGCAAGATGTCCTTTTTCATCACAAGTGTCACATCTGAACTGTGAGTATTCCTTTTGAGATCTTCTAAGCTTCTTGTAGTAATGTCCATCCTTCTTGGTCTTTCCCTTCTTGGCATGAGTTGTTAAGGCTTTGATTATCTTCTTCACCCATCTTCTCTTCTTTGGCTATCAATCGAGCTTTTTCTTGTGTGCCACCCTCCAATAGTCTATTGAATTTGGTGCGCCTTCATCTAGCACAAATTCCTTGAATGAAAGATTCCCATGATCTTGGGAGACCATTCAAAGTAGTCATCACCACTTCTGCTTCTTCAACATTGTCTCCAATAGTTTCTAGTTTTTCTTTGATTTGGGAGACCCTTGTGAAGTAAGATTTATGCTTTCTTAATTCTGCATCTTCACACCCTTGAGTTGAGTCCTTAAGGTCATCTCCTGTTGATATTCTTTCCTTCATACAAATTGGTTAAAGCATCAAACATCTCCTTGGGAGTCTTCAAGGAGGATACATGTGGGATCAAATGATCCTTGATGGAATCGACAATAATCGTTTTGGCTTTGACCAAGTTCTTCTTGTACTTAGCCTTGTCTTCATCTCCCTCTAGCTCTGCAACTTCTTCTTTCACATAGTTTTCCAAATCATGCTCCTCTAGTATAAGAAGCACTCTACATTTCCATGCCCAAAAGTTCTCAGCTCCTTCAAGCTTGGTATTGTTTGTCATCTTGATAAAATGAGAACCTCAAATGGAAATAGAGAGAATAGAACTTACCAATAAGAGTGCTTCAACCAAAAGCTTGCTTCAATGCCTTTCTGGAAAACTGCTTTTGGTTGACCTAGGGTTTGACAAAGAAACCCTATGAAACCCTAATTTTTCAACTTTGGTAACTTGCAAATCTTATTGGAGAGAGAGATGCCCCTCCTTAAGGTGAGTTGAGTAATGTACTATTTTCCCAAATCTGTGGACAGAACTGCAAAATATTTGATGCCCTAGTTTTCCCGACAGTAGTGATGGGTCAAAAATTGAAAATCCACAAAACTGGAAACTGCCTCCACAGGAAGATGCGATCTCCTAGGGGGGGTTGGATGGACCTCCTTTTTATGTTGATATGTGGAGGGAAATGCTCAGAATAGGAAACCCTAGTTACCAACTTTCATCAGTTACAACTACAAAGACTTCTTTTAGGGTAGCTCTGACCATGTTAAAATTTTAATGGTTATATTAGATCTTCAAACATTTAGCACTGTGTCATCATAACCATAAGCAATAGGATCACTGAAATAAAGACGAGCACAACAATACAAAAATAACACAAAGATTTTCCTTTGGGAAACCACAAGGGAGAAAACCCAGCAACTTCTTTAGTATAGACTATGTCACCAGGTGCAATGCCAAACCAAGATAAGATAAACCCTGAAGACAAAGCAGCTTCTTCTTCTTTCCAGCAAACCTCTTCTCTCTCTCACTTGCACACTTGCTTGAGTGAGTAGTGTGTCCAAATGAGAGGTGTGCCCCCTCTATTTATACTCATCAAGTGAGTGACCTATTTCGCTAACTGGGCCAACTTATCAAGGGATACACAAAATAACATTTATATAATTCTTTTGGGTACTATGGACCCGACTTACAACGAAAGGTTTACATTGATTCTTTCAAGTACATTTGCATGACCAAGTACATCAATAACATCTCTCGAAGGAGGTAAAACAATAATAAAATAAAAGTACAATAAGACAGTTAACACAACAGAAATCTTCAAGTTGCTAGGTGCATCATTGGGGGCAAGTCTCGAGTCAAGTGTTGTCACCTAATCCTGACTCCTCCATTTTGGCAAACTCCTAACAAAGCCAAGGGGGTGGTCCCCAAGAAAGAGTTTTTAAGGCTCTTAAGTTTTTTATTTGTTAAGGATGGAAATGATTGTTCTTAGGAGTTTTTAAAAGACTACGATGATATAAATATCAAAACAAGAAACTGCAATATTTATGTTTAAATCAACAGCATAAACAAAGATTTGGCATTTATAATATAAACTGACTCAAAGCAAATAATGATGAAATAAGATTGAACCAGTGCCAAATGGAATCACAGAAAATTAAAGTGCTGCTGAAAAACTGGAAAGTGTTTTGCAGTGTACTTGGTTGAATTTAGTTTATTGGAATGATGAGTGGATTAAATGGGAGGGAACTCTACATATACCAAATGGTACGAGGAGTATGCCCAGACTCACCAAGTGTGGCTCCACACGAGAAAATGTGGGCTAGATGGAATCACGGGGGTGTGTTCAACACTATAACAAACGAGGGTGTAGCCTGACAAAGCCCCGAGGTCACTTTCTAGTGGTTCTCGCTTTCTCTATGAAATTTGGCCACATGAGGTAAAACTCAAGACGCTGGATTTTCAACTTTGGAGGTTAATTGAAAATGTGTGAGGACTAATTACTAGTCACTCCAATCCCCTTTTGATGCAACCAACAAGTCGGACTTGTTATAGTACAAGCACCTTAATGTTGTCATTGTACCACTTGGATTTAACTGTTCTGACCCATGTGAGTGTATGTGCAGCATTATCTAAGCTTATGGACAACATCTTGAATTTTTGGCTAACTCAAAACTGCATTTCTGGGAGAATCATCAAGATCACTAGGTGTTTGGTCTTAGGTATCTCAGATGTCAATTGACCATTTCACGAATTAAAATTCTCATATAGTGATAAATTAGGTCAATGTAAGTGAGCATCTTGGAAGACATATAACAAAGATGTAAGACAAGCTTAACGGATATCAATTTGGGCAATGCAGTGTTTTAAATGGGACTCAGACTTTCATTAAAAAATGCTTTGGAGCATTTTTTGCTCCCGATTAAAAATGCAATTTAACCTCCTAGACAGTCTACCTATGTGTTTTTGGTGATTACGAACTCCACAATTTTGACAGTCTACCTCTCAGGATCCAATTTTGACATCCACAATTGTGAAAACCTAAATTTGATCCCCTAACCAGTGAAGCAAGTTGTACTTTATGGATTTTGAGCACCTTAAAGATTAAATTGAAACTAGGCTTACAACCACTCGTTGGAAAGTTTTTTCAATCTCTTCGCATTAGTTTCTTGATCAGAGTTTAAATGAGGAAGTTATCATCATCTGAAATGAAATACCCCTGAGGTAAATGCATAAACCCAAGGTCAGATTTCTAAGCATTTGAAGGAAAAATTTATGTGAGATCTATTGAAGAATATTCACATGGAAATTTGACTTTAGCAAAAATCATTAACCTCCACACCTCCCGTCACACTCAAAACTTATATTTCTCTAAACTTTTAAGAAAGTTTTATGGGGCACATTATGTAATTTTACGAGGTGAAACATTAAGTTTTACCACCACACACAACTCAGAATGTATTGTGGAACACCCTTTCCACTTTTGTAGTTTGGCAAAGGCTATGGTCTTCTTAAAACTCTAATAAAAGAGTAACATACATTCTGGAAAGTTTAACTTTGGTAGTTTTGCAGAAGTAAAGTATAACTTTCACTCCATGGAAAGTATAACCTCACCTCCGCTGCCAAAAGTGAAATTTTCACTATGCTTCCAAAAGTATAACCTTGACTACATTAAAAGTTTGAAATGAATTCCGGAAAGCATTAGTGGGGCATAAGCTTGGCTTGATGCAAGGATGATAATTTTTACTTGATGAAGGGATGAAGTTTCACTTTCACTCCGATGAAACTGAAAAAAGATCTCCACACTCCGTGGAAGATAAAATTGTAAACTGAACTCTGGACTCCAACCAAAGAGCAAACTGAACTCCGCACTCTGCTCAAAGTCCAAAGTGAATTCCAACCTCTGATGAAAGTGAAAGCGAAACTCCAACTCCAGAAAAAGTGAAGTTTCACCTACAGGACAAAGCAAAGTTTTAAGTCTCATAAAGTTTGTAGAGGTGAAAGTGGAGTTCTAACTCATAATTTTTGCGGGAAATCTTTTAAAGCTTATGCGAAGTGTAAAGTCTAGTTCTAGTGCCAATTCACAATTCCAAAAAACTTCAATTTCACGAGCATTGTTGAGTTTTACCACCGAGGTAAATTTTGCAACATAGTATTCTGCAAAACAATATTCACATTGTGCAAAGTTCATATTTTACTCCACAAATTTACGTGGTGAAAATTATTCACTTTGTTCCATTCAAGCTGGGAAATCCCCACAAACGCATAATGTTGTAAGTAATAAATTTCTCCTCAAGCTTTGTGGGCTTTGTGGGCCTGTTCAAATACTTTGTATCAAGTTTTCAAAATTCCAAGTAAAAGTTTGCATGGTCACTACAAACAAATAACCATCGTAAAAAGTCTCAAAATTATGGCAAAGGATGGCAAGCTTGATCTTAAATTTTTCTAAAATGTCTTTAATCTCCAAAATGCATGCCTTTTATCATTGTGATATTTTAAGATTTGCTATTTTACATTTGTGGTAAAAAGAAATTTTTGCAATGAAGAAAATATTAATGGCAAAAAAACGTTCAAGAGAGATTTAAAATTATGGAATCCCTGTCAAAGTTGATCATACTAGAGTGTATTAATTGAAATATTGAAAGACAATGACTTATCATTAGTTTTAAACATGGTAAAAAGGATTGTGATGTATTCTCTTGTATCTTTATATTTTTTACTTTTAGTTACCCACATGAATTCATTTCTAGTCATATTTAGATAATTATAGTTGATAGAATGAATACAATTGTGAAATCAATAAGAAATAAGGCTACATATCTGAAGATTATTCTTTCCATTTGTATTTCATGTGTGGATGTTGGACAAGGCATCTATGTTCCCCTCATGATGATTAATAATCCCAATACCACATTCGTCAGGAGAATGAAATTTAAAGGATTCTTATTGCTAAATGATTACATGCCTTATTAGATAATGACATGAAGGAACTTGAATTTGATTCCTCTAGATGGCTCAAACCCAAATGATTTGGTTTGTGATCAAATTAAGATTTTTCTTTAACTTGCAAGTTCAATGCTGCAGAGGTAAATAGTTAATGATTTGCATGTATGTAATGGCTGGAATAGATTTGGTAGCTAACTTTGCTTGGATCACCAAGGAGAATATGCTCATTGAGCTATGACAATTCCATCATGGCATTGTAAATGTGAGTAATTCTTGATTATTCCTCCAAGTTCTTAATATTATAATTATCATTGTTTTCAAATGAAATGATATAGAACTACCAAGGGTATATTATGCAGAGGATAGCAGGAGATGAAAATACTAAAGGGAAGATGATGAGAGATCAAAGTCTAGACAACATCAAGCACAAAATGATCCAGGTGACTTAAGATCATAACAAAGAACTTAAGCATGATGTCAAATCCTAGACAAAGAAATGTGGGCCCACCACTACTCAAACGGACGATCATCAATTTATTATTAGCTCTTACCTTGTTATCCTCGAAATCTCTTTGACAAGGGACCTAGGGGTAATATGAATTCTTCAAAAGGTATCAAAAACAATGTGTCCTTAGAAAAAGGTATAAAATGTAAAAAATACCAAAAAGGGGGGAAGCTTCTTGATTAAAACCCTAAATTGCCACATGTCAAAAGAATCAAGGAAAGGCAGTTACTGGGAAGATTGCTATAAATGTAATGAAGGAATAGAAGGGGATTTTCCCCCCTTTGAGAGATAGAGGTTATTATGCTCCAAGGAGAGAACACTATTGGATCTTAATTTTGATGTAATTGATTTTTTAATTGTTACTAAGCGAAGCCATTAATTAGCTAAGACTACTACTAGAGATTTATGTTGTCCTATGGAGTTGGCATAAACTATTATTGTTTTTCTTTGGTACTCTGAAAAGTTGTGGGAATGATACTATTTTGTTGTAGATTACTCTCGCGATTCAATATTTTGCAGTGTTCCACAGGGACTTGCCCCCCAAGGCTTGGGGGCTCCTTCCAAAACATTTCCCCTCGCCCCCAATTTTGGCAAGACTTGGGGAAACGTTGGGGGAGCTCGTCCCCCTGTTTTGAAGCGCGCACTAATGAAGTGGGTAGCTCCTAGGTGCTCCAATAGTAATAGTAATGTTAAATTCTTATAGTAACTTAAATTTTTAACATTACCATTAATTGTTTCAGGATGTTTGAGAGTGTTTCCAACCTCATCAGAGTTCATATGCAAAAAGTATAATTTTAGATCCCATTCAGAATTCAATAGACTTAACAGTTTTTAGGATTTTTGGATTGCAACGTTTCAACTGGATTTTATCATGTATGAGGTTAAGGGATTGTCATTTAATCAAGCACATCAACCTCTCTATGTACCTTGATGTTGGTGGACCATGGTGTTGATTGTTAAACTCCTATATCATGACCTTAATCAAAATGTACCTTTTAGTCAAGCGAAATCACTTATTAAGCGTGACTTTTTTTCTAATTCTGCCTTTTTTTAATGCTTGGTTTAGGATGTTCCATCAAAATTGTAGGGTGTTAAGTAATGTCCTTCGAGGATCAACTTCGAGATTCAAGGTAGAGGCAAGGGCTAAAAGCCTAGAGGAGGCAGGCACAGGGTGCTATGGATGAATAGGATCCCATTATAGGATTAATAGCAATGTTCCCCCAAGTTTCCGGCACGCGGGAGCGGGGAAACGCACATTGGGGACATGTGGAGACCACCCCCAAATTTTAGCGAAATTCNTAATAAAAAATAATATTATAAATTATTTAATCCCAGCAATAAAAGTTCAATGATTCATCCCATGTAAACTACTAAAGGGGGGGGGGCATCTGGGAGCCCCCCAGTTTCAGGAGGGGGCGGCTGGAAGCCCCCCAGTTTCACGAGGGGGCGGGGGGGCGTCTGGGAGCCCCCCAGTTTCAGGAGGGGGCGACTGGAAGCCCCCCAGTTTCACGAGGGGGCGGGGGGGCGTCTGGGAGCCCCCCTTCACCGGAGCACGTTGCAAAACAGGGGACACGCCCCCTTGTGCGTTTTCGAGAGTTTCCTAATTTTGGGGACGCTGGGAAACGTTTCCGGAGAAGCCCCCAAGCCCCTGGGGCACAGGGAGCGAGGGGGGCGTGTCCCCGACCCTGGGGGGCGAGTCCCCGTGTAACACTGATTAATAGTTCACTCTTGCATAATTGTATGTTGGACTTGAAATTCTCAAATAATGTGATGCCCTCTGGAATCACGAAGAAATAGGGTCCTCTGGTCACACTTCCCCATTACAACACCTATGCCATGGGTTTACACATTGTTGAAGTGCGTTGAATCATTAAAGAATTGGACTATTTACAAGGAGCAGCTTAAACTATATTTATACAGGATGAAATGTTATTGCTGAGATTTATAACATTCTTATATTTTTTATAATTTTTATGACCTTGGCGTCTCCCTATCCCCCTGAATTTTCCTAAAATTTGGGGGTGGTCTACACACGTCCCCAATGTTCATTTTCCCGCTCCCGCGTCCCAGAAACTTGGGGGAACATTGATATTTTGTCTGGTTGGAATATGGAATTATTACTTTCATCTATGCTTGCAGGCTATCCTCGGTTTCTAGATTGTAAATTGAGGTCTATGTAAGATACTTTTGTGAATTATTTCCAAAATATTATCATATATGTGCTTCAATCAATTTTATGCTCTTCTTGTCCTGATTAGGGTAGATTAGTTAAATATGAGGTTGTAGCCTTCAGCTCTAGCTATAGATTATTCTCAGCAGGTTGTTAGTGATTAGAATATATGTAACAGTAATCTTGTGAACTAATTGCATTTATTTATGTCAGCTTCACAATTTTTTCCGAGTTTCTTAGACTAGTTTAAGGCATATTTCATTTTACATTTTAGTTTAGCTGCATTTGTATTCATTGCATTTTAAAAACCCAAACAGTGAATTGGGCCGCAATTGGTAAAACCCCAAAACTAATAATGGTTGTCAAACAAGAATTCAGATTGGTTTTCATATACCAAACGAGAGAGAGTCTAGTTGAGCACCTTTCCCAAGGATAATCCTTCTTGTTGGTGTTGATCATTTTTCCCTATCAAACACCAACCAAGAAAAAGTGTGCAGCTTATACGAAAGTCACATCGATCAAACACTATGAAGACAGCATACCCAATGGATCTTCAGATCTGATAAAGTCCACCCCGGGTTAAGCACAGGGGAGAGGGGGTGCCTCTGATGAAGTGCTGAATATGATAGCAAGAATCATACTGCAATAATGATGCACCAAAACTCCATCTCCAATCCCTCCAAAAAGGCCCTGGCATACCAATATTCATTTGAAACAGCTCAGAATCCGAAATAAAGGCACGGAACCCCATGATTAAAGGACGATCAAAGGCCAAGACCCCAAACTAATGCACAAGTGTTCTCCACTCCTTCCATAACCGTGCCCCAAAGTCAAATAAATCACACCAATAAAAGTTAACCTTCCAACTCAGCCAACATGCCTGTTCTCCACTCCTTCCACCACACACACACACACCCTGATCACACCAACCCCAAATCAAGTGGGCGGCAAGATCCCAACCCGCCCAGCTGCCCTCCCACTGCCAATGGACCAACCCATACACCAATCTCCAAGCCATCTGTAGTGGACTGTGGAAGTAAGGTTTTCCATGTTTTTCCCTAGCTAGGGTTTTGGAGAGAGGGTTGTACTATATTATTTTAAGCGGACAGTATGTACTTGTGCTTCATCTCATATATATATATATGAATTTCAGCTGTCCAAAATTGTCTTATTGCAGATTTGATTTTCAGCAATCTATATCTTCATGGTTTAATAATTTCCAGCACTACTATGTCATGCTGATTTGACATAAGTGAAGACTAAAACAGTTAAGGTTATTAAGATTGATATTGAAGATAATTGGGCAGATTTACTGCTGTTAGAAAGCAAGAAAGGTGGTTGACAGCTTGATGGGTTTTCCCCTTGACATTTGGCTTTTTCCCATTGGCTCAAAGGTTTGAATATCCCCCCCCCCCCCCCCCACCTATCCTTAGGAAATCATGCCCCCATCTCTTTTAATGTTGTATTGACATAGCTGGTTGTGGGTATTTTAATTAAATTGCATATTTACATGATATCCAAAATTATAATGTGCATGGCTAGCATGAAATACCATCGGCATTGATTTTAATCGCCGAAACATAAAATGTTAAATCGATGGTGGGACTTTTGCCTATAGCTCCACACCATGATTAATTACAATATGTACATCACATACATTTTTAACGCAAACAGGGTCAAAACCGGCGTGTTACAAGATATAAGCACAAGGTATAAAAAATACATAGGTTATATGGTATATATATTATATATTAAATATACATATTATAATGATAGTTATATTATATTACTAATTTACTATGTTATAAAATATTTATATTTATGATTGTTATATTATACTACTATGTTATAAAATATTTATATTTAGGAAAAATATTTATTGATAAAATATTTATATTTGGAAAAAATGTATATGGACAAACCTCATGGCGAACCTTATCCAAACCTCCATGAAAAATTTGAATTTGAATTGAACTTCATCCTTGCCAAACTCAAACTCAAGACCGAATCATGTGACATCGGTTCATAGCGTCTCAAGGGGAACAATGGCAACCGTCTAGGGAAGGCATTTTAAGTTGAACTTAGAAAGAGCAGCAAATAACACACCAGGGAATGTAGGCAATGGGGGAGTACTGAGGGACAGCAATGGTGATATTACAGCCATTTACCTGAGAAACATAGGAAAAATCTCTAATAACCAAACGGAAATGATAATAGGGTGAATAAAAGCTTGTCTTAAGATGAGGCTGAAGAATGTCAAAATCAAAGAGGATTCTCAAGTCTTAGTTAAATTTATGAGAGAATCATAATCAACCTCAAAGTGGAAGCTAGGAATTCAAAGCCACAGGTAAAAAGATGACGCTTCAAGAACAATGAACAGAGTACCACTATGCAACACGAACAGCCAATAAGGTATCAGACTGGCTAGCCAATCAAGCCTTCAACCATAAGAAACAGAACTTACAAGATATTTGGAATGCATCCAATCAAGGTGAGGCTGGAGAGATGATTTGATCCATATAATCAGTAAAAACGTAGACCCCTAAATGTTTGTCGATGGCCCACGTGGATAAATGATTTTTATCTTGCAAATATTTAGCCAGTCTTCCAAGTTTAGATGCCCTTATTTGAAAAGATGCTACTGCAGCAAGGCTCTTAGGGACACCTCCAATACAATGGAGCTCATTTTCCTCCTGCACATAGGCAAATTTTAGACTCTTCTTTCGGTATGATCTTTGCAATCTCTTTCTCATAGATGTTGGTGGATAAAAATTCAGAGCTTCTGAAAGGGGGAGACCACAAACAAAGTCAAGTTCTAGTTTCTCAAACCCCAAATTCCCTATCTCACTCTGAAGTCGCTGCATCATAAAGGATTAGATGCCAGCCCACAACACTTCTCTAAGAAAGACCATGACTGCTATAACCAAATGGTGAATCTGGGCAAAAAGAGTCAAAGAAAAGGGAAATCCTCTAGGTGGAGTGACCCAAAGGATTTGACAGCGTGGAGAAATATTTATTTGATTGATAGAGAATATGACAAGGAGGTTCATCAGCATCTTGCATATATTGGCAAGCAGAAAACTCAGGCATAATCTGACAAAGCTGAATCAAAAAACAAGATGGGGAAACTTTTGGGGAATATGAAGGAAATTATGAAAAAAGTGGAGGCAGATTGAATGATTGTGGACAGTGTAGAAATTTGAAAAAACTGCCCTGTTACCCCATATTTTGTACGGGTAGCCAGATGATTCTTGCACCGTTGATTTTTATCACAAACACCAGTTCCAAAGAGGACACTGATTGATGTCTGCATCAGATACACTTCTAGCATTTTCATCTGACAAATCAGGGTGACTTGATGACAAATGTGCTCCAGTGCTATGCTATGTGCCTTTTCCATATCCTTAATATTTTTTCTTCAGCTTGGATCATGATTTTGGTGGTCAATGGCATTACTCTATAATGGCTCATAACTCTAAATTGTTGTCTCTTGCTAGGTTGATTATATGGTGTATTCATAGTTTACGTTTAGATATGCATTCCATTCATTTTGGCGGTTGGGGTGTGTCCCTAGTGACTTAGGTGAGTATTATGTATGAGTCATATCATTTCCATTGTTTCCCTTAGCAATTTCTCATTCCTTATCATTTCATCACATTCCCATTCATTTTCATCATGTCCCCTTTTGTGACTAGCTTATCATATGTCATGTTGTCAGGTCTAGCATTTCCCATGTATAAATTGCCAAAGCCAAATAATAAAATTTTCTCTAGGTAGAAGCAGCCTTACATTGTGTTACACAGCTGAACCTGTGCTACCTTGCTAAAAAGTGGAAGCCTCATTCCCTAAGTCCCCTAATCAAATAAAAAAAGAGAGAGAAGGGTCTAAGCAAATGCAAATAAATAAATAAAGGGAATAAACCAAAAAGACCCAAGGAATGGTAACTCATAATAGACGCTCCCTCTAAAGGCACATGTGGAATCAAGCAAAACTATTCCTGGCTCAAGAAAGGTATATGAAAGACCTTCCTACTCACTCATGTTATATGACTATGAAGACTAGCTCATAAAAGTCCCCTTTTTCCCTAGTTCCAGAATCACCGCATCATCTATATCTAACTTACATCCTAGGAAACAGATCTCACTTAGGAGTTTCAAATGTAATTTGGGTTAATGATGTCTACACAGCAGTCAAACTAAGTAAATGGATAAAAATTAAATGAACCATTGAGCTATTAGAAAAGCACCACTTGAAAATCATTAAACACATGTTTTCCTTGTTCTAGCTCAAACGTTGGAGGGTCAATCTCTAACATCCCCATGTATGGAGGTTTGAAAAGAGGATGTTTCAATTGAGAAAGGTCTCCTGGTCCAAAACAACTTCCTTTCTTTCTCACACGTGACAAGCATTTGAGTATTTTGAGGTTGACATGGTGGTTGGAGAAGATCACGTACCATACATGTGGCTTTTCTAGGTCCAAGTGTTCAATTCTTTTAGGAGCACCCTTGCTTTGAGGAGGCTGTTGGCACATTTTTTTTATGAGTTAGCTAGATTTTGATCATGTCCTATGGAGCGCTTGGCTTATTTGGTCAGCACATGCCACTTTTGCATCACTTGAGTAGGGTGTGTCCCACCTATGTTTGGAGCTAGCATTTGTTTTTTAACCCATATTTGACATGGATAGCATTATTTTATACATTGTTGACTATATCTCTCTCTTTAGTTAAAGAGATCAAAGTTCTTTATGGATGCCTATATAAGATCTAGAGTTTTAGTCTTGGATATTATTTTTATTGGAGGAGGTTTTGAGCTTCCTCTCTAAATAAGAGAAGCTCCTCCTATTGTAATATTTGCTAGAGGTTGTGGAGAAAACTCTCTTGCTAGTTGTAATGTCCTCTTCTAATTAAGCATCAAGAAACACATGTTAACCTATTTAATTCCCATAGTTTCGAGCGGGTACTGATAATTAGGGTATTGACTAAGGACTAATGATACGTCGAGCTAATGAATACATTAATGCAGTGTTATTTAGTCATCAGTAGACAAACAAGGGCCACCGAAGCAAGTAACCGCTGACATGCAGGACATATATCAAATTGCAAGCGACATGCATCAATCAAGTTGGATGCATATAGGGAAGTGCATGTTGCATGCGGCGTGCTTCAACTAGGTCACAGACGTGCAAAAAGTAAGAGCATGCAACCTCAACTCAATAAAAGAAGGAAATCGAATCATTATGGATGCATATGTTATTATTCATTTTTGAGAAACAAGTTCAAGAGCTCTAAGAGCCAAGTTGGGGTTTGAGAGCACAGTCTTCAGCTAGCAAGTATATTTCGACAACGAAATCTACCTGCCCTAGTCACTTTCAAGGATAGATCATCTAGGTCTATCATAGCAATTCACAGATATTTCATGATTATTGGAGCATCACCTTATCAGAGACGCAAGGGTGGTTATTTTAGCAGGGACGCAAGGGTTCACTTCATATATCTCCAAGGAAGGAATATCCAGCTAACTGAAGGGCAAATCTCAAGCCAAGTCTTTCAAAGAGCCAGTATTGTTCATTCTGCAGCGTATTGATCACACATCCATCTTTTCCGAGCAAGCTATTGAGATCCATCATCACAAGAAGGGTGTATATCTGCATGGGCGAATTAGACATTAAGGTAGCAACTAATATCTTGATCAAAAGCCACCATCTGCTCTACATGTTTCACTCATTCTCTTCAAAAGACCATTATTAGCCTTATTGTTGATTCCGGAGATCTAATTCATCTTTTCAAAGCAGTTGTGAGGGATTGAAAGAAGAAGAAGGACGTTTTTCCTTACATGGGAAAATTGCTTTGGAGGTGCAACACGTTTTCTGACCTAGTATCGGTGCATGGCATGCATGTCTCTTCCACCTTGCTCCACTACTCAAGCTATGATTATTGGTATGTTCATACTTTGTATTTGAGAGTATTTCATTATTGATCTGAGTTTTACTATTTATGGGGTTCATGCAAACGTGTTACTGGCCAAATAGCACAATATATAATTGAATAAGAAACACAATATCTTGGTAAACCTTGCAACATATCAGAATTCAGTGGTTTGGAGTAATATAGTGGTACCAGAGCATGTTTCTCGCCAGCTGTGGTCTTGACATGTACATGCAAAAAGCAGTTAGATGAATCCAGAAGACAATACATTTGTCACATACAGGAGGAGAAGGGGTAGGTACATAGAAGATCCAAATCTAGAGGGGATAAATCTAGAAGACACAAAATCAAAGGATCAAAATATGACGGAATCACGGGTAGACAAGGGAAAGGGAACCATGGAAGAAGAGGATAGGATAGCTTTCAAAAGTCTCATCATTGCTCTGAATGAGTTGGCTAAAGGCCAAAAGGAGATATTAAGTGTAATAAACAGGTTGGCAGATAAACCAAGGCAAGATCAGCAAAAATTACAGATCACATAGAGTATCCACCAGTGGCAATGGGAGTCAAGCACATACTACCATGCAGAATACTCCTCACATATATCACAAGCCTTCCAAACCTATTATGCCTCAATTTTTAGAGAGTTCCACCATAAGACTGATAGTGCCAGTTGAGCATAGTGAACCATTCGAGGCATATATACAGGAATATAGGGACTTAGAGGATGACTTTCACTCAGCCATGTCCTTTCAGGCTTTTGCAATATGAAGAGAAAGTATAGGTCGAGGGGATTTAACAAGTCATTTAATCAGAACTATGAATTGCAACGGACAATGGAGAAGCTAACCATCCTAAATTATGATGGGACACGTAGCTGTTTGGCAAGGATTTGGGTGCAAAAGTTGGATACCTACTTTCAACTTAACCCTAAGACAGAAGCAGATGCAATCAAGTTGGCTACTTTGCATTTGGACATGGAATCCCATGAGTGGTGGTACCATGGGCTGGTGACACTAGGTCACAATACTATCACCTCATACATTGATTTCACATAGAGGCTCATGGAGCGCTTTGATAAGAGAGACCCCGAGATACATTTTAGAGAGCTAGCTCAACTCAAACAGACAGGTAGAACAGAGGCCTTCATATCAAAATTTCAGCAAGTTGCAGTCATGGTGACATATATTTCAGAGAGCATACTTGTTAAGTTATTTACAGAGGCCCTGACCGAGCCTTTACATGGGTGGGTGAAACCCTACAAACCCTCCACCTTACAGGATGCCATCCGCAAAACTAGGGACTTGCAAGACCCAATTCCGAAAAACAAATTTCCCCCTAAACCAACTTTCCCAAACAAAGACATATAAGAAACCTTTCCAGCAAGAATGATCGAAGAAGAATTGGATGGATGATGACACTAGGGAAGAACTAAAAAGAAGAAAGTTGTGTTTCAGTTTCCAGGAACCATGGGTACCAGGCCACAGGTGTTCTGGAAAAGGGAAGGCCTATTACATCGAGCTCTATTCCAATAGCTGGGAGGACGAGGATGAGCAGGAGCAGGGATAGGCAGAGGAGTCGTCACTTCAGGGAGAGCACAAGGGTGGAGTTATTGGTACATTATCAGGAGTTCCCAAATTTAACAATCTTAGGGTACAAGGAGAAATACAAGGACACAAGGTAGGAGTCTTAATTGATGGTGGGGTAACTCACAATTTTATAGATGTCGCATGGGTAGCCAAGCAAGGCATCCTTACCTAGGAATTTGAGGGATTTACAGTGGCAATAGCAGGCAATAACAACATGAGTACACCCATTGGATACCCAAGTTAAATGTTACCTTAGATAATTACCATATGATAGACTCTTTTTATGTGGTAAACGTAGCAGATGCAAAAGTGGTGCTAGGAGTTCAATGGCTCTATTCTAGACGAAAGTAAACCACAGATTATCAAACCATGGAGATGGAAATCCAGGGACAGGATGGTAAGAGAGTAGTCTTGCAGGGCATGAACACATATCCCCCCAAGCCAGTATCATCACAAAGGATGGAAGCAATACTTAGACAGGGAAACATCGAGTGGGAAACATAATGCTTAGTTGTTGATTAAGTTGTCATTGATGCCAACGATGTTTGGTCATTGATGCCAACTGTTGAGTCCTTGGTGCCCCTTGTGGAGCCCGATGCCCCTTGTGGAGCCCCTGAGAGTTAGCATTTAGTTTGTGGTTTTTTGTGTCAGAGGAGCACTTTTGACCTTGTCCAAGCCCAAGCTTGAAGGCCTTGGAGGCCTTGGAACAATGACAAAATACCTAGTTACCCATTGACTTGCTCAAGTGCCCCTAAGATGTATCTTTGTCCCATTTGAGTCTATTGTCGAGTTCCTTACTCCTGGTTGATCTTTGGTTATTGGTTTTTGTGTTGCTTGTTATGCTTGTACTTGTTTTAGTCTCTTGATTGGTTCTTGGATGGATGATGTAGCTCATGTGTGTAAAGTCTTTAATTTGTTGATGGTGAATCCCATTGCTTGCATTGGATGGTCTTGAAGTTGTTAAGTTCTTGTGGGGTCCTTGAGTCCACAAGCTTGGATCTTGATCCTCTTACATGTGGAGACTTAGGTATTGGAACCCACACTTATGGTGGTAAGTTGGAACCCATTATTATGGGGTTCTTGGTGTCCTCTAAAGTTTAGGTCTTAAACCCATATATATGGTGGTTTGATGTTCTTTGGGCTCTATATGGTCATTTGCATGTAGTAGCCTTGTGATCATGCATATGAAGTCCATAAGGTGTTGCAAACTAGTGGTGAGGTCTTTGTACCCCTCTTTTAGGGTGTTAGTACTCTTATGGTAATGAATATATATAGTGGAGCCATTGGATATGTTTTTAACGATATGGAGACCTTAAACCATGATGATGTATGGTAATATTTGTGTTTATATGGCTATTGGGATGTAGATGGAGGTAGATCCCACATACGTGCCTTGATATGTTGAAGAATACTTTGAAGAAGACTTTGAAACTCTTGTAGTTGGTGGTATGGTCTTTGGCACCCTGATGTGTGGGGTCTTTGACATCCTGGACATATTGAAGAATTTAAGGGCATTAGACCAAGAATTTGAAAATACACCCATCATAGGGAGATAGTCCTTGTCAATCCATCTCCGTTGATATTTGGAGCATCTTCTAACTCCTTACGGTTGAAGAGATATGAATTTTTTAAGTTGGGGTACCCCACATTTTTGGGTGAGCCGACCAAACAAAAGAGAATTTAATTATTTGTAATTTTGAATTGCATGTTGGCCCAGGGTAATATTTTTTCTCCACGACCTATATAAATATAATATCAAACATTTCATTTGTTCATCATCAATTCTCTTAGGAATTCCGCAACTCTTGGAGAACAGTGCGAAATTTTGTGACAAATAAATTTCTGGGCATCTTCACTAAAATTGGCATAACTTTCTCATACGAAATCGGAATTACAAAATTCTTGGCTCGTTGGAAAGCTTGTTACGAGGGCTATGTGATGACATGATATAGAGTTTCTTTTGGTTTCTCTACCTTTTCTTCATCTTGTGATCTTCAATAAGGTATGGTTCATGCTTCATGGTTTCTATTGTAATGGCAAATGTCTCTCATGGATAGAGTTCCTCTTTGATCTTAGTATGTGAGGCTATATATTGGTATATATCTTTGCAGTAATTCAATATGTTATGGAGGCTATAGTGATGGTTCTCTTGGCATATATCTTGATGTGATCTTGATATAGATCTTGATGATTATCTTGAATGTTGTTGGCATAGATCTTGATGTTTTGACTGTTCTATAAGTGTAGTATTGAATGAAAAGTTGACATGTAAGTAGTAGATCTTGTTAGTTATCTCTTTGATCAACCTAAATGTTTTCTTTGAAAACTAGTTTGACAAGTGTTGATCATTGTGTCTTTGACCTAAGTGGAGTTGGATTGTTATTGATTGTTAATGACAACCTTTGACAGTGTTGTAAGTGACTATATGCTTTATATTTGTTTGATTTGTCGACTTGATTTGAGTAGAGTGAAAAATCCTTGTGTCTAAGAGTTTATGATATTGATTGAGTTTGACATAGTTGGTTAAGTATTTTATCTTCTTGGTTGAGGTTATTTGGTTGAAGTATATCATGTTTAACTGTCAAGTATTCCTTGACTGTGATTGAGGTTGGTTGTGGTGTCATTGAGTTGAGTGTATTTGGACAAAGTTTGGTTGACCGTATGTGAAGTCTCTTGGTTGCTCAAATGTGTCTCTTACTTGATGAACTAGGCCAAGTAAGAAGGGTTGGTTGACTGTCAGAGAACTTAATTAGGTTAACACAAGTATATGGTTGATTTGGCACAGGCAAGGTTGCAAAAACCGAACCGGTGGTCAAACCGATCGACCCTGAAAACCAGACTCGGACCAGAACCGGACCAAAACCGAGAAAAAAACCAGATCACAAAACCGGTCCACCAAAATACATAAACTTCTTCAATTTTGAAAAATTATATATATATTCATGTGCAACCACGTGAATCCAAACCAATATACACAAATTTGCAAAAGTGATCTTGGTATGTGCCATACTGAGCATATTTCACTAGAACCTTCCCCACTCAACCAACTTTTAAATTTTTTTTTTAATTTTTCTAAAAAATACCCTGTTTAGTGTTGTTGTACAGTTATGTAAGGAACCGGTCAAAACCGGACAAAAACCGATCAAAACCGGACAGTTCCGTACGAAACCGGTTTGACCCGGTGAGGCCCCAAAACCAGTCGGACCGGCCGGTTTTACCGGTTCCGGTCCGGTTTTTGTAACACTGGGCACAGGTACACAAGCATCTTGGTATAGTTGAGAAAGATTGGCACAAGTTGCCTTATGTGCAGTTGTTTTGACTTAGATTGGCTGAGTTGTATGAGCAGTTGGTTTGACCCCAGTGGACTGATTTTAGTGTGCAGACTCATATTGACTCAGTTGGCTTATGTGAGAAACAAATTGATTAGTACAGCTTAATTAGACAAGTTGATTGTACAGGTTGATGAGCAGTGTGATACACTGGATAGTGATCAGTGGATGAGCAGTGATCAGATGATGAGCAGTGGTTAGTAGTGGCAGTGGTTGTGCAGTGTGGTACAGGTTGTGCAGTCCGGTACAGGTTTTGTAGTGTGGTACAGATTGAGCAATGTGGTACAGGTTGTGCAATGTGGTACAGATTGTGCATTGCAGTACAGGTGTTGATTAGCAGGTCTGCAGGATCAGTGCAGTTGTGGTACAGCAGTTTCTATCCTCTTATCAAGGTGGCAAGACGAGGCAAGGAAAGGCGGTTGTAGCCTCCTTTCGATTGAATCCGGAGAACTAGGGAGTTGCAGCTTCCTTCAGGTGTAGCCTGTAAATGAGGGGGTTGTAGCCTCCTTTCAGTTGCAGCTAGAAAATTGAAGTCTTTGTAATAAGGGGGTTGTTTCCTCCTAGTTATTTCTGGAAAACTATTTTAAAAAGGTTTTTGTGGTTTTGCCCCCAGGACTTGGGTTTCCACGTAAAAATCTTGTGTATTGTGTTGCTATGCTTTCTATGTGATGATGATGATATGATGATGATAACAATGTTGATGATGATATAATGATAATGTGATAATACATAATATTGAATAAGTTGTTGATTATTATAGTTGAAAAAGTAATAAAGACTGCAACACAGATTCACCCCCCCTCTCTGTGTTCCTGGTGTGTCCAACATTAGTCACATTTCGAAAACCTCCAGATATCACAACACAACATCCAGCGAATTAAAGGCATTACTACAGAAACATGAAAAGGTATTCAGAGATCTTCCCCTAGGTAGGCCTCCTTAGCATGGGTTTGAGCACATTTTTGAGTTAGAGGAGGTGTCCCAAGCAATGATCACTACACCATATCAATATCCAAAGAGGTAGAAAGATTAAATATAAAGGACAATTAAAGAATTACTTGAGTTGGGTTACATACGACCCAGTTCCGACCCATTTGCCTCCTCAGTAGTATTGGTTAAGAATAAAGATGGGACTTTGCACATGTGCATCGACTACAAGGCCCTTAACAAGAAACCCATCAAGAACAGGTATCCCATTCCCAGAATAGATGAATTAATGGACGAGCTATAGGGAGCAAAGTACTTTTCTAAAATTGATCTCTGATCAAGGTACCATCAGATAAGGGTGAGGGAACAAGATATTTCCAAGACCGTATTTCGTTGCCACTATGAGCACTGCACAGTTTAAAATTTAAATGGCAAAGTTCCTGGGTTCCAAACTCCGAATGTAAAAGTTGAAACGACTCAACGAATCCACATTGCAAACGACTCAATAGTGCTCGCAATGCTCACGGGCCACACTCAAACGATTGTCTACAGGCCAGAGAAAGATGTTGTCCATGGGCCAGTGCTCACGGGTCACACTGCTCATGAGCCAGAGAAAGATGATCACAGGCCTATCTAAACTCCATAGAGAAAGATGCTCATGGGTATGTCCAAGACTTTAAACTCCATGGATGCTCACACCGCACAGTGCTCATAGGCCTATCCAAACAACACAACGTTCACAGTGTTGATGCTCACGGGCTAGAGAAAGAACTCTAAACAGAATTGCAGTCGCTGGTTCTAAACGGAGCCCCCCATTTTCGGGAGGGGGCCCATAGAAGCCCCCCAATCAAGGAAACTTCAGGAGCTGTGTTTTCCCAAGTTTCCCAGAAAAGGGGGCGCAAGGAAAATTTTCGCATGGAGCAACCTAGCCCTCAGGGCGTGGGGAACACAGGGGGCGAGCCCCAGACCCTGGGAGGCACGTCCCCGTGGAACACTGTTTTTTCCAGGGACTTGGCCCAAAAATCAAAGTGTTGAATGTGTGTACAATTCATTGATCATTTGTATTTATGTTGCAAATGTACTTAGTATGTGTATTTCTGTTCACTATTTACATGCATTAATGTTAAAGACAGTTGGAAGTTGAAATCAAAGTACTACTAAATGTTTGAGAAAAATTCTAAACGAACATTTTAGTGTTATTAGAAATTTTAACATAGGGACCATTTAGAGCCTCTATGTTGATGTATCTTGGTTCAGAAATGAATTGAACTTGATGCTATGTTGGCTATATGCACCCATACTTGCTATATACATGAAACTTTACATATTTGTGTATAATGGTTTGGATTCATATGGATGCACATGAATATATATGTTTTTTTCAAAATTTGAATATTTTATGTAGTTTTTGGTTGACTGCTTTTTTGGTCCGCTTTTTTCTGGTTTTTTCTTGGTTTTGGTCTGGTTCAAATTTTTTAGCTCTACCAGTTTGATGACCGGTCCGGTCTTGATAACATCGCTGAAGATGGGTGGAGTGTCCACTTGAAACGTCAGGCTTAAAAATTTCAGAAATTAGATATATCTACACGATGAACTGTGAAAATCTACATGCTACTATAGTTATCACATGTTATATAACTCTAAAAGAAAATTTTGAGTGCATCGGTATTTATCCAGCCATGGGGTTTCGAGGTGCCTTTTGGTGGTTTTCACAGAGAGAATGTGAAAAGAATGTAAACTTGCATTAGCACGATACTAAATTAACATGAAGATCTTGTGTGAGGTTGATTGAAAAATTGAGCAAGTTGGTGCAGAGTGGGCTTGAATATTGGTTATGTGACAGCCAGCATATTTCCAGAAGGGCTCATTTGCAGTGATTTTACCATGCCACGGAATGGCTAATCTAGTGTGATTTCAGCATGGTGTCATGAAGTCCAGAGTGGGGCTCTATGATGATTGATACAATTGTATTAAGAAGAAAAGAGTCCCATGACCTGTGATTTCCTTGATTGAATTTTCGTTAAAAAGAGAATCTAGTTCAGAAAGGATTGGGCAGCCCAATGTTTCTTGTCCTTTGACTACTTTGGAATTGCCTTACTGCAAGTTATGGCAAAAGCACCCTTATTTGAAGCCTAATCGTCTTTGCATTGTGTGGGGGGCAAACCAGCCATCCCACTCTAGAACATGTTTGAATTATAATTGAAACATCTAGGCACACAGAAAGCCAAGTGGTCGTAAATGAGCAATGAGGCACACAATGTTGCGTGGTGTAGGTGCGGATCAGTTAGTCTTGGAGTTTCCATGCACACACAAAATTCAAATGCACTGAAGCACATTCTTTGATGGATTGTTATTTTGTATTGCTTAACTGAACAATACCAAACCTTTCATTATGGCATGACTTTGGAAGTTGAGCACATTATGTTAACATGGATCAAACCCTTGGATCAGGGATGGCATTGAACTCAAGGTTTGTTGTCCGAATCAATTGATCATTGGAGTTCCGGAAGGCCGTATAAATGTCCCCAAGCATAGAACCCAAGTATTGATAAACGATTATGGAAGATGATCAACTGCCTAGTCAAAGATGATCACAAAAGTACCCACCTATATATTATGAATGACCCTTCATTGTTAAAGAGGATAAACATCTTATAGACAGGATGTGTACTATATGAAGTTCATAGAATCATATATGTTGATGTATGAGAGTTTAATTTGAGATGAGATTATATCTTGTGAGCCATAGGAGTGAATTGTGAGCTACTGAACTGATAGCATTTTTAAGAGAGTACCTTGGTTTTTGCGCCTAGAGGCGCTCTACAGCCCAGTATGGGGGAGATCTTGTAACGTTATGTAACGTTACGTAACGTTACTTTTTACTTCTAAAAAGTAAGAAGTAACAAATATATTTTGTTGTCCATTAAAAAATAAAAAATTAATTATCCGCCAAAATAAATGTAAAATGGGGGAGATGTTGTAATGTTCCTACCTAAAAAAAATGTATAAAAAATTGAATTATCCGCAAAAAAATGTTGGCCTTGCACATGGTTTTAAAACCATGTATGGGGTGAGATGTTGTAATGTTCGTTCCTAACAAAATAAAAAATATTATATGTCCACCATAAATAGTATTAAATATTAATAAATAAAAAATTTATATGTAGACCTTAAATAAAAATATGTGTCTTTTGATTTGAATCAAATCAATGGCTATATATAGGACACAACAAAGTTGATAGCTCCTTGAGTGCAATACCTAAGAAGAGGTTTGCACGTCTAGATATTTGATCCCTTTTGTCGCTTAATAGAGCCTAGGATTTGGATCTAGGCTGGTGTACAAATTGAGAGGGCAATCATTACAGACTGATATGTAACTCTACGTAATTCTACTATACATTTGTAAATTTTTATGTTAACATAGTTAACTTTTCTGCAAATCTATCGTGTTAAGTTGCATGTGTGTTCTTTACTGGTAAATCTCTTATAAGTTCATATGAGATTGTCATAAGTTTATTCTTAGTATTGAAACTTGTAATGTCAAGTTGCATAATGTGGAAATTTCATGCACATGGGCAATTAATGCAAAACTGAAATTTCATCTCCTTCCTAGAAGGTTTCTCGGATTTTAGCCCTAGAATTTTCGGCGTTTAGGACTGCTGTGAGTTAAAAATGTAAACAGCAGTGGAAAGATCACAATAATTCACTTCTAACGATCCCAAACTTAACGAAAATTTAAGAAGAAAAGATACCAAACTAAAGTTATCGTCCCTTCTAGTGCAACTTATCAGCCAACAACCATATTTGAAAATGTATTTTAACAGCAGTAAATATAGCAGTATAACAGCAGTAAATGCAGTACCTTATATTCTTCCTTTAGATGTTAAATCACATAACAATTTGCTCTATTACTAATGTTACATCAACAAGACAAATCACTATTAATAATATAGATGGAAATTCAAATCTGCAAATGGCACAAGATATGGGCAGTTGGAAACTTCATATATAAGCTCAAGATGAAGTACAAGTACATACCATAGCCTTCCCTCAAGGCTATATGAAAATCCAACCACCCAAAAAGCCCTAGCTAGGGTAAATCATCAAACCCTAGCTCAACCAAGAAGATCCAAGTGAAAGAATATCTCCAACACAATCTCCAAGGCTTGATGTCCTCACCCTCTTCTTCACAAATCCGCCCAAGGGTTTTCTCTCAAAACCTTAATCTCCAATCTCTAAGGATAAAACCCTAACCCTAGAACTCCAAGATGCACAAGAAGACCAAGAAACCCTAGCGCCTCAAGAGAGAGAGAGATAAACAAGTACAATGAAGATCCAAGAGAGAGAGAAAGCCAAGATCATCACCAACATCTCCTCCACAAGAGCAAACTCTAATCACAAGAGAAAACTCCAACCAAGGCATCCTTCTTCCCTTCCATTAGCTTCTCTGAGGGTTCATGAGGAAACCCTAGTGAATCTTTCCTAGAAGACAATTACAAAGAGAAGTGTACAAATGATGATGTGATGATTGTGTAAAAGGACTCTCTCCTTCCTCTATATGACAGGTAAGAGAGGCCAACAATACTATGTGGGCCTAAGCCCTTACAAGCAACCTACGTGAGACGTTGTAGGTTTCACATCCACCCAAGAGTACATTTTCATGCTCCAATGGTGATGTCGTGCACAATTATGACTGAAGGTGATGTGGCTATTCAAGGCAAGTTCACACCACTCCATTGTGATCCGCCACAGACTCCATCTATCCTCCAAAGTAAACTACTCCATTGGGTTAGCGACCCCCTACAAGAACACTGTTGAAGTCCCAAGCATCCTCAAGCCATCTCCAATCTTTTGAATAGGAAACCAAGCTATCGAATTCCAACTAGGACCCGAAGCCCTCTTCCATGATGCAAAATGCTACACATCCTCTAAAGGGCACTCTCTAAGTAAGTAGCTTTAGCTTCCTCCACAAGGCCTTAATGAAGGCATCCACCAACCTACCAAAAGATCTCCAGCGCCTAAGGGAACAAAGGCAAGCCAACACCATCCTTAGGCCAAGCATCGATTAAGAAAGCTATCTTCGCTGTGCATATCCATCACATACTATCTCTCGTGCTATAATCCATCTTAGACCATCTAGGGGCTAGTTGTATGTTGTTGGAAGCGGGGAGCAGAGCGAAAGCAAAATTTTCAAAAGCTCCTGTTTTGGGAGCATTTCATGAGCGTTTTTTGTATAGTATATATTTTTAATATATTTTGATGGATTTATATCTAAAAAACATGTAGGATGTTGAATTAGCTATAGAATACATGGATTAAACCATATAACATCAATCATCTAGTAGTTATAACTTATAACATTATCATCAAATAATCAACCATAAAAACTTTTATAGGAGCTTGGCAAAGAAGGGAGGTACCATAACATTGTCATCAAATTATTAACCTAGTATAGGAAAGGAAGGGAGCGTGTCGAGGGCACCTTGGGAGCGTGCTCCCAAAACTAGGAGTGTTTTGGGAGCGATCTTTCGAAGGAAGCCAGCTTCGGGAGTGAGAGCGAGGGGATGGGGGGTGCTCCCATGCAGCATAGGGCTAGTCATACACCATGTACCCCAAATCTCATGGTGCACCCTCAAACACTGTGTAAACACTTTTAGAGTAACCTGAAAGTCTAACACTTAATGCAATACTAACATTTTTTGGGCACTGCTCATTAATAACCATTGTGATTAATGTTCTTTGCAAGAGGAGTGCAATGCGTCATATTAATAGTTCCATTGATACCTCTTGGGTAGATTGATGTTATTAGAATGTCGTGCAAGCCTTTCAAGTTGCATTGGTATTGGAGCTGATGTGTTTCCTTGTGTTTATTAGAGTGCCTAGTGCATGGTAGCCTTTTCCCATGAAAGGTTGGTGTTAAGTGAAGAGGTTTAAACGCATCAATCCTTTTTGATAGAACAATCTATAAATGGATTTTGTTCAAAAATTCCAAGATGCTTGAAAAGTATACAATGGATTTGGAACTTAATCCTTAGGCTAGGTTAATTAGACTACCTTGAAAGGTAGATGCCATAGAAGCCTCCTTTCTACATGGATAGGGAAAATAAGTTGCCATTCACAAAAAAGTGATGGTCAAAAAATGATTTTTGGTAGATAGACAATGAGAAGCACGTCCATTTGGTGAGAAATTGCAAGCTAGAACTATGGATTTTAGGTAGACGACAAAAATTATAAATGCATACAAAGCAAAATGTGCTAATAGTAAAGGTGATTTTAGTTGAGGTGGGGCATGATGGGAAGTGTAAGCACTTCAATTTTGGAGACACATGGCTTGCTCAGATACAAAATTTTAATGACTTGGAAAACTCAACATTATCCATTACAAGACAAACAAGGGTATTCAAATACAAATTGGAATCTCTGAAGGATTGGGCACATTAAGGCTTATGTAACTCTACATCATCTAGTAGGATATCACACTAGAGGTCACTTCTTAAATGAGAGTTGCAAACCAAGTTGGACAAACTAATGGATCAAAACTATACTACAGGAAAATTTGTATAAAACAACTTCATGCACAAACAATTTTAATATATACAGAATTTTACACCCGTCTACAAAGAAGTTAGAACTCATCATTTTTTCCTTGCTTGGGAAAAATGACCCTAATTTCTAAATGAACATCTAAAATGGGTCATGAGACTATGGTGGGTGGTGACCGAGTTTAAAATTCCTCTTTGTTGAAGTGGTAACAATATCCTTCTATTGACTTGTGATGTGGCTTGGAGTATTCATTGAAAGAGCTCGATTATGCATTATGAGTGGTACTTTTGTATAGTGTGCTTGGATAAAGTTCTTATCCACATTGGGCATGACAAGTGGATGATTGTGTGAGTTAGCTCTTCAAATTGAATTAGTTAATTTTCAATGCTAGAGGAGCTAATTGGATTGACATGAATGATGCCTCGTATTGTATGGAATATTTGGATAATAGCCAATATTAGATAAGGAATTGAAGTGTTACAATCACTGGGAACAAGAATGTATTGCCTTTGTTAGGAAGCCTATTCTCTTGGAGGATACCTTCCTATGCTGGTACAAAATTAACAATTTGTTTGGTGGTATTGGCAATTTTTGAAAGGAGGAAAACATATATGATTGCTTATCCTTTGGCAGCTTATATGTGCTTTGTTAGCCATCATTAATGACATTTTGGCATCAAGAGAAGCATGGTGCTCTACTACCTAGGTGTGGGAGATGTTGGTTATTTGTGTTTGTATCTATGCGCACGTTTGTTTGACAAGATGCTTCCTCTTACCACAATGTAGCAAGCATGCCCCTATCCAATTTGGGAATGTTACAGTGAAGTGTACCTAGTAGCCAACCTACAACACACAAGGAAGATCCCCATGGTTGAGAAGTTATGGGTGTGGTGTATCTATTTTGTCAAAGTCACCTAGGACTCGTACGTGGCTCCAATTGTTTGAAATGACTCATATGCATGGGACAAGACTACCCACGAGGAGTGAAACATATCTTTGGAGGGATCTGAACCTTGGTGTTGGGGGGGTATTGCCATCCTTGCTTAAACTTCGAAGTTGTTATGCTGCACCTATACCCAACGCACCTTCAGATGTGCCCCAGGGAGAGAGAGGCCATTTTTTTACTAGGAGGGGCGTTATTCAGTAGTGGTGGTCATGGTTGGGCCCTTTGGTCCTTCCTTTAGGAGTACTATGGCTTAATGGCACTGTTGACTACCCTCTGTTGGGGTTTTTAACCGTAGGGTTGATGTCCAGGAAGCCTAGGGGTTGATCACTGGGTCACATGACCCCACACCTTGTTTCCTTGCACTTGTGGCCTTTGTTTCAGTTATGAGACCTTGGTCTCCCTTCACAACCACCTTAGACACCCTCATGGCCCTTCAATTGACTGGCGCTCTCTCTCCTTGGCCTCCTTCCTCAGAGGACGTCATCCTTCCACCCAGGCTGTACTACTGCTTTGAGAGGGGCGTCGAGGGATTTACAACATTTTTGAGGTTAGATGGGGCATGACGCCCTCCTTCCAACTCATTCCAGCCTTTCATTCGGAGTGATTTGCTTATTTTTAGCAGTTTTAGGCATCTAGGGAAAAATACCCCAAGTAGCATACCTTAAGCCTACATTAGGCCATTTTTATATTATTTTTTGTTATAATTTTAAGTTGACATTTTATAATTTCAAATTGACATTTTAAAGGCATGTCGGTCTGGATATTTTTGTAAAGTGAGTGTGAGAGGTTCTCCTCACTTCATTTTAACAGAAGACAAGTGGGATCAAACAATATGCACTTATTTTACCCTACTAGGGCTCTTTGAAAGTGACGCACCCCTCTTGAGGAAGATGATTTTTTGGGTTTGATGGCAATTTCTTGAAGTTTCTTTGGTTCTATGCTTTTGCTAAAGGTGATGCTATGATTTGTTCGCTAAACACTTGCACAAGGAGGTATCTAGGGTTTTTCTTAATTTCTCTTTGTTAATTGTTGATGAATGATGTATGTTTATGGATTGAACGGTAGCCATTAGAGTTGCATTTTGTCTTGGCTACGTAATTTTTTCAACCTTTAGTCACCTTGGTTTCTAGAAGTACGTCCCTTGTAGGAGTCCTTCTAGGGTTCGAGCCTTAGGCCTTTAGGTTTTGTTGTCAAACCTAGGATAAGCTTCTCAAAGGAAGGCTGGTCACCTCCTTAGATGCCCTAGGGTTAGGGTAGAACCTAAAACCTTTGTCCCAATCTTCTCTTTCTTTAAAAATCGTGCATGTTGGGCTAGTTTCTTTGCATTTTGCATGGTAGACTAGGGTAAACTTAGGTCTGCAATTTTATGTTGAAAACCCTAAAAATCAAAAAATATTTTTTTTTATTTTTTTGGCTTCCATAAAATTTCGGCCTCCTTCCCTAAAAATTTGACCTAGCCTTTAAAGCCCTAAAAACCCTAGGGCAAAATTCTAGGGAGCCCTAAAAACTGAAAATTTCAAAAAAAAAATTATTTTCGATTTGTTGGCCTTCCTAAAATTTCGGCCCTCTCTCCTACAATTTCGCCCTGCCTTTTTTGTCCTTAGAAACCCTAGGGCGAAATTTTTGGAAGCCCTAAAAATTCTAAAACCTTTAAAATCCCCTAAAAACCTTAAAACTGTCCTAAAACCTTATAACCTACCTTTATTTCTCCCTAAACCCTAGCATCCTTTTCCTCTATGGTTTGCCCTCCTCCTCCTTGGCTTGCCTTCCATTTGCTGCCAAAAGACAAGGCTGGAAATAGCCTGTAACCACCTCAATTCATTCTGTCCTGGGCTTGCAAAATTGCAGACTGTTAACACATGAGACAGTCCCTCAGCCCACCACATCATCTACACAAGACAACTCATAAAATTGGTTAATGATTACAAATTTGCTACTGTTTAAAAGGCTGACATGGTGAGGATAAAAGCAGTCTGAAGTTTGCATTACATACAGTCCTGAAAAGTCACATTTATTGCATACGTATTGATAAAGGAAATAGAAGTAGTGTGATGTATGATTAAAGGCTTAAATCCTATTGGTTACACTCTTTCCATATTGCATTAAGTGATTGTGATATGCTGTTAGGACTGCCATATAAAGTCTGAAACCTAATTACATTTGGTTGTCATAAATTGTGGTTAAGTGCTAAAGCTATATTGTTGCATTGAAACACACTTATTACATACATCTGTGCTTAACCTACTCCTCTTACATACTGCTGCTACACAAACTGCCATACTGCTGATATAGTTACATCATTCTTGGAAAGTTATTGATTAATCATAATGCTCCTATAACTCTATCATTACATATTGGTTATTTGGATGCGAGTAGTTAATGCTTATTTATGATGAATGATCTCTCTGGAGTGCTAGAGCGATATTGAATAATCTTTGCCACTATTTTAATTGGATACATTGACTTGGATATATTTACACTTGCATCTACAAGCATTCTCTCAGTAGTATGTCTTCTTCATTCCTCGATTAACTCCATATAAGGCACTGGTCTACTAACGATTAGAATAGGAGATATTGTGTTGTTTCTTTTAGTTTTGTGCAGAAGGGCTCTCCCCTTGGAGACTCTGACTCTCCAAAGAAGTTTAGGAGTGACTAAGGTGACAGTGGTCACTTTCTCTTACATTTGCTTATCGGTGACTAGCCCTGCTAGTTCATCCAGTAACAGAACTATACCTTGTCGACACACACACACATAAATGTTGTCTCAATAAATTAATAAAAACTAGCATAGATACATATTAACCTCATATCTATTAATTGCACCTTGAGTGTTTTCATTCCCGATCAAAATAATAATAGGGATGACATTTCACTTCCTAAGTTATCATGTTACAAATACAGATACATTTATGAATATATTATTGATAAAAATGCGACTATTAAAAACAATTGGATATGCATATGTTTGGATACATCTTAGTATGAATAACTAAATACAAATCTGTTTACAAAAATAAACACCATGAAATACATAAAACATCCTTAGATACCGTTTCAAAAATACCTGCTTAAAAAATCTTAGTCAATGATCATTTCTCTTTAACAATAACTTAGTATTGTTATGTTGAAAATGCCACAAATTCCTCATCTTGCAATTTGCTCTAAAAAATGTTTGTGCTGAATTGTTTCATTGCTCTCTTTAATGGTGAAAAATAACCTCTTCAAACATTTTTGCTTGTTTGTTTAAGTTGGAATTAGGTTATTAGTTTTATTTTTCATCTATTTTTGGGATTAATCTTGGTATGGCATTTTAAAGATATGTAGGTTGTATCTAGGACACACCATATATGAATCTATCATGTATCAAAGTCATCTATGGATCTTTGATATATAAAATAGGATATACTTCGGTAGGATGACAGATACTATATCATAATGCTCCATGTTATCAACAAAAAGCTTGAGGGCAAAGTGATTTTGTAAACTTGATCCATGTGTAAGTTGTCCATTGATCTTGTTCCATTCTATATATAACTATGATGCAGGAAATTGGAGTGATGTGATGGCATCAGACTTTTGTATTACAATTATTGAAGATGCTTAACAAGTGGCCCTTAAATTGTTATCTCTGTGAAAAAGACTTTCTTATTAGTGGAGTAGTTGTGGAATTGAAGTGTGAATTGTTGACTTATCTTCTTCTTTCTTCTATAGTGTTTTGCCAAGTTACAACTGTGTGTGCCTTTGTTCTACTTTTATCCAAGGCGCTTGCCTTTAGAATGGTAAATAGACTTGTGACAATTGCAGGATTTTTGAAGACCTTTTTCTTTTGGTTTGGGTCTATTATGTGATCTATTGGGAGCTATAGTGTTTGAAAGAGGAAGGCAAAAAAGTAAGACAAGGTAGAAAACCTTGATTGTTATGGAGCATTCTGGTGGTGTGATTTTGTTGAACCCTTCAATCAATTGCTTTTGACCGTTAAGGCAATTTGAAAGCTTTGCTCAAGGGATGAAATATGTAAAAGATCCATTTCTCGTTATATGTGGGAGAAAATAGTGTAGGATTTCATATGGGTGTATACATAACACAACAATTGACAAATATAATTGGAGAGAATAAATAATAAGTGGTACGTATATTGAAGTTGCTGCAATAAGTACATCGATCAGAGCCTGAGGTAGTTGCAGGACAACACACATACCACACTTTCATCTAATTATCTCTGAATGCATAAGTATATAGTACCCTAGGTTGATTATGGTGGTTTAGCCACCTAACCATGAACCTTAACACCTCAATGTTACATTAGTCATATATCTAACATATAAAGTGACTATTAAGGACTCGTTAATATTATTAAGTGGTAACACTGATCCCAGATCCGTAAACAGTAAGCTTATGGCTAGGCTGTTTCGCCAACATAGATGCTAAATATATTTAGTGCGGAAATTAATTAAACATTCCCTTGTTTTGTTATCTCAAGGTGCATAAGTTAGGTTTGATAAATAATTGGAGGTTGTAATTTATTGTATATAAAACAACAGCCATAAAGAAATTTACCATATACGCAGTGATGACATGAGCACTCAAAAGAGATTTAATTCTGCGTTAAAAAAAACTAAGTCTTCTTCTACGTCTGGATTGTTCCTGGAGCAAATGGAAATAACAATCACAGAAAATGCAATGAAAAGACAGATATACACTGGTGAACTCAACTATAGAAAACTTCAGCAACGGAATGATTTTGTTTGGCTTCTAATTAATCTCAGGGAAATTTAACAATGGTTCTAATGGACAAAATTTCAGATTCATCAATGGTTCTATGGCCGCCTTTGCATCTTGGTGATCATTGTCAAAACAACAAATTTTTTTTGTCGATATAGTCTTCTTTGCCCCAGATTGTGTCTTCTGTAACCTCTTGGCATAAAATTAATTAACCTTGGTTTATGTCCTCTATCTCAATCTACCTTGCAGTTTTTGAGTTCGCCCTCTGACTAAATCTTCCAGCTTGACTTGCCAACCCCTTGTCTCAGATCAATGTATCTCCCTTATACAGAGGCATATTTTCGTGGGAATCCCAAAATGTTCCCTATTATCCTCCTCCTCTAATACCAGCCAAAAAAAACTTTTGTTTCCTTCCCATGGCAGGCATACTAGGGCCTCCTCTATCTACTTACAACCACCCTGTGCCACGTGGCAGCTTTCTTAACTGTTGGCCTTTCTTGATGGTCAAAGATTATGTGCAAATGCAGCGCAAAGGGTGGATGCAGAGGAATTGGCTCTGCAAAAGTGTGGAGTGAGGCAGGTTCTTTGCATGTTGCACTTGTCCCTCATCCTCATGCATTTGCTGTGTGGAGCACAGGCTATGTGGAGGTGTGGAATCCGGAATGCTTCCCACTTCACCCACCTATCTCCTTCACATTCAAAACCAATGTGGAGCACAGGGCCATGTGCTTCATCTGCACTACAAACTTGCCATTAAACCTATAATTTGAGCATGTACTAAGCCATTTAATAAACCATTTTGTTTTTCATGATAATTTTCTAGATCAGACCTCCCCAATGGAAGGCTTTTGGTCTCCAAATGCTCATTGGTGAAGGAGATGGAAGCACAAGGCCCTCCACTCATTTTCCAAGGTCCACTACTCCAATGGATATGAAGCAGAGTTGCAAACATCGGCCGAAAAATCGCGATGTTCCTAGAAATCACGAGTTTTTCAGCTCCCCTATTTTTTCTCAAAAAATTGCCGAAGATATCAGGACGATTTTTTCCCGATCTATCCCGAGATATTCCCGATTTTTTCCGTATTTTTTCTAAAGGTGATTTTTGTATTTTATAAGTTTGCCAATTTATTGCCGATGTTTGCCAATGTTTGCCAATGTGCTGCCGAGATATTCTGAAACGATGTTTCCTGGACCTTGCTGATTTTTTCGCCGCACCAATGTTTTCAACACTGATTGGAAGGCTTCTGCTTCTTGCTTATCTCAACCAGTCTGCTTGTTTGCCCTTGTCTTGGTGTTAAAAGGGACATTTATGTGCTTTGATGTGGTGGGCCTTACCACCTTTGACCAAACGATATTTGCTTTCTTTCTTGTAGAAAGTCGCATCCCTATCGCACAAATATAAGCTTCCAAGCCAAACTTCAAACTTAAAACATCACTTCACGTGCATCTAGTGGTGTAACTTCACATTCTAGTTCATCAGCATAATCAACATTAATAGCAAACTTGATCTGTCATCTCCTAGTGATTCTCATAGCAGATTTCTCTTGTATCCAACCCAATGAACATGGCTGTACTAGATCATTTGTTCCATTTTGCACTCTCTGAAAATTAACTCCTCACAAGGCTGTAAGGTAGTAGTTGCTACTGCCAGTGCATCAACGATGGCATTTTTTTCTTTAGGCACTGCCATGATTGCAAGTGCATCGAATAGCTCCATGGTGTCCCACATTGCATTTCTATATCTTTTCAACCTTTCGTTTTTAGCAGCGAATTATCATTTTACTTGTTCCACAGTAAGATCAGAGTCACCTACCACCTTTACACATTTTATTCCCATATCCTGGGCCAATTTCAATCCTAGACTCAAGGATTCATATTCATCGATGTTACTGGTGCATTCAAACCCGCCTTTAGGGGAAGTGAACCCAACGCCAACTTCGACTCCCATTCCAGATTGGGCAACGCCAGTACAGAGTCCGAATTTCGTCAGACACGTTGTTTTGGACTTATTTCTCTATTGGTGCTAACGAGGTTGTAAACACACATAGATTACAAAATTCCTCATTCACACACAAAGGTTCGTTCATGGAATTGTTAGGGTCTTCAACTTGGTACCTCATTGTTGGTTTTCTATGCAAAGTGACAAAGGTACCCTCACAAGTTGGAATGATTGCATAAGATAAACCATTTGTATACTATCACCCAAACTTGCAACTCACTTCCTAGATAGCAACAGTCCCCAAGCATTCAAAACATCTATGACTACTACATCCATTAACATTGAGATGTCAAGATACATGGCCAAACTAACTTCTAATTCCTTTATAAGACCGCAAACTTTTATCTCTCTTGAACCATTTCTATATGGCTGAGTGGTCTTAATTCCTAATTGGTTCATTACAATGAGTGGATCTTCTTTTGTTTCTTCTTTCATTTATTAAATTATTCTAGATTTAGAAACTTCTTCACCTTATCCATCTAGGATGGAATCTTAATTAATGGGGAAAGAGGAACAAGGATTGTAACTTTTGCCAGAGCATTACCAAGATCGTTATTCAATTAAATCTTCATTTATGGCATTCTTGTTTTGCGATGTTGAATTAACTTGGCTAGTATTGAAAGGAAGTGGTGATTTGCTCCACGATTCTCTTGGTGGCTCAGGAGCATTGCTTGTGAAGATTTATTCCTCATGTATTGCATGTACTTTTCTTTTGTAAGCCCATTTTTGGCTTTCTCATCCATAGAGTCTAGCATGCGTATCCTTGCCAAGCTAGCCGTGTCAACATTCCTTTGTTTGATTTATCTCATTTTCTCACTAATGACAGAGTGGGTCCTTGGTTGAATGTTATATATGTGGTCAAGGTCCTCACAACAAAGTTTTAGCTTTCAGGGCCATTAGGATCTTCACTATTTCCATACCCCTGATTTTGAGGACATTTCCATTCATAATGTGGTTCAAAACAAGGCAAGCACCAAGGGTCTTCTTCCTGATTGACCCTTGATTACCTCTAGGTTGATGAGGATTAGGATGGTATCGAGGAGGAAAATTACTTGGTTGCCCCTTTTCCTTTCTAAGTTCGTTACTTTATTCAACAAGGTAGTTTGACTTTGAATTAAATCAACAGTAACCTTCTTGAATTTCTGAGTTAGGGAAGCTATAGAATCTTGTGTTGGTTCAACAATGCTAAGTGTTCTAGGTTTGATTTTTGCTTTGGATGTTGATGCATTTGAGGAACCCATAGGATCAACCTTAGCATACAACATATTTTCTTCTATCTTTGCTAGCCCAATCTTGAATGTCTGAAATGTTGTTTGGGAATGTCTCTTAGCATTAGACCTATTTGACCCTCATAAGCACTTGTATAATGTAAAAGAAGGGCATCATCGGTGGGTTTGATCTTATTAGGGATTTGATCTACAAGCCTTTGTACCTATCATCAAACTCTTTGGCAATTATTTTCTTTCCTTTTCATATCATGGAGCTGATTTAACAACATTCATTTGTCTTTCCAGATAGCTCATCATTTCATGAAAATATTATGAAAATTGTCCATGGTCTTAATATTTTTGTTGGCAAAATCCTAAACCATATTTGAGCATCTTCCCCAAGATAACAAAAACAACCTCATTTCTACATCTTCATGGTTTGAGAGACCAAGCATAGACGCAAGGTTTCATAAAAGGTATCAAGATGCTCTTTGGCCGAAATCACATTGTTTCTAGTAAATTTAGGAAGCTGTTTATGATATTTATTTGGCAAAACATGGGGAGTGTTACCGCACAAATTAGCACCCTTACGATAGGTCGCAAGGGCTGGTGCTAAGATTGACAACTATTTAGGAGATGCATCCATTGTCACTACAATGCACTCTCCTTGCACTTTAGGCCAACTCTTAGAGGACAAGTGGGAGTCCCTAATATAGGTGAAAATTGAAATAGACTTGCACAACAAGAATATCTCACGAGCAACCCCTTGACAAAGATCAATGCCTTATGGAGTCAAAGAAATGAATACAAGCACATTTACCAAGTACTTCAAGAGGATAGGTGTTAGAATGGATAAATGTTCACAATTATTGCAAATGAGTAAAAAACTTGCTGCTGTTTTAAGAGGACAGCCACAAAATATGTGCATTAAAACAATGCCAACTTACCAAGGAAGGTATCCCTGATGGAGAAGGATAACAATCTCACCTTTGGGGCAACAAATGAATGAGTAATAAAAATCTGGAAATGACTTACCAGATTTGGTTTATGCTCTAACCAGCTCTCAAAAATCACAAGAAGGTCAGCTTGAGCCACTAGATGAGTTCCCAAGAGAGTAGGGTTGATAATAGACCTTGTTTCTAGCTTGCGAGGCCCTCCAAAGATGAATTTTGATGGTTGTACCTATCAAATCAGATCTGAAAAAGCACACTAGCATTTGCACATAACCGTAAATATCTCAAATTAGCCATACAAAAAGGATGCCCTTCGAGATTGACCATGAAACCAATGAGGGCGCATCAATTGAATGGATTAGATTTTCAATATCGCAATATTTTTGGATTTTTTTATTTTTTTATTTTTAGGTATTTTGCTATATTTGATTTTTTTGTATTTTTTTAATATAGTATAAGGAATTTGTAAAGTTGAAATGCTGAAGATGAGGGAAATAGATCTAGATCTTACTCCATCGGGCAATGAGAAATCAGGGTTAACATTTCTCCTAAGAATTGACAATTCAATATTTGAATGAATTAGGGCAAGGCTAAGAAACCCTAGGTTATGTTAGCACTTGATCAAATAAGGGAAACAAGATGTTGGTGCCCAAACAAGAGAGATCCTTCCAGAGGAATGTCTCACCTAACAAAACCATACTATCATGAATAAAAACCTAAATTGCTCCTCCTACCTTGGATGCCTCCATCAGTGCAAGACAAGAAGTTCAAGATCTTACCACAATTGAGAGAGAAAGAAAAAGAGAAAGAGCCTCAAGAATAGCCTTGAAAGATTGTAAAGAAACCTCAAAACACCAAGCTTTAATCCTTAAAAACTCTAGACCAGTCGAGAAGAGAGGTGCACATGACTTAATTGCTCAAATACACAATAAAAATAAGAATTCAGTCATATTTGATCCCATGATCTTGGTTACAAATGAGAGGAGGATTCCTTATTTATAAGAAAAAGGCTCACTTAATCCCTTCTCTAGGTCGACCTACCTTATTTGAGTTTAAAATGATTTTTTAGGGTTTGTCACCCACAATCCAGGGACTAAACCTCATAAGACATAAAATAATAATAAAATACAATGATAGCTTCAACATGTTGAAAAGTTGAGCTTCAAAGGAGGACGTCATGCCCCATCTAACCCCAACATATGTCTTTTGCCTTCAACACCCTCCTTCAAATGATGTTATGACCTTCAAAAGGATGCTTTCAAGGTGGACGATTTGCATTTCTTCATCAAGATGACCAAGAGGGAGGGGTGATATTGTTGAAAAGTTAGCTTTGAAGGTCTTCTTTCATATTTTTGGTGTGGTGTGATGAAGAGGACGTAGACTTTGTCCTTTGTATATTTATGTATAAAGTGAGTTATATATAAATAAAGTGATGTTTTGTACTTTATAGAATGGGTCTCACTTAAGTTATTATTTAATAATTAAAGTGAATGAATTATTAAATGTGGGTGTATTAAAGGATGATCCTTGATTTTGTAAAAGTATCTCAACCCTAGATTAGGTGGTTAGATAAGTAGTTACAAATTTTAAAGTATAAAACAAGAGAGAAAGGACAAATTGAGAACACCATCAGAGAAGAAGATTGAAGACCAAGAAGAGAGCCAAGAGAGGAAGGGCATGATTTTTCAACAGAGAGGAGCAGCACGATTCCCTATGCAGCCTGTAGCAGTCGTACCTAAGCATTTATTACAGCCACACGTGTGGGCTCAGATATCAAGGCGAAAAAGTACAGCAAATCGTAAAGTCGGTACATAAGCCAATACAACAGTTTTCAGGCACGAATTTCAAGGTTGGCGCAAATTTCGAGATAATTTATGTTTCTAAGTTATTTTGCTACTATTTCAGATTTGGAAAATTTTGCCTGTGAGGGTTTAAAAGATAAATTTCAGTGTATTGAAATTTCTGCTCTTCTTAATGAAAAATATTCTTCTTAGGGTTTTCCCCAGGAGTTGGGGTTTTACCCGGTCTGTTAACCAAAACTTCTGTGTTTTCATGTGTGAACGATTACTTCAGTATTTGAGAAGATCTTGAATATGGTGGTTTTTATTTCAAGTTTATGAATAAATTTTTAATCATAAACCCTAGACATTCAAATGTTTGACAAAATGTGTAAATGGAAAGTTTCATATTAATGTCATTTATTTTCTTCATGGTATCAGAGTTGAACTAAAGTAGGGTTTAAGGTTGTGATTTACAGTTAGAAATTGTGTTGTCTTTAAAGTTAAAAGATTTGTTGTAAGTAAATTCCAATGATGAGCATAAGGTATGAAGATAGGTTGGATGGTGTATCCAACTATCTTCCTTGGAAAGCTAGAATAATTGTTGTGCTTAAAGAATGGAAAATATGGGGCTTTGCTAACACCAAGATGACCAAGCCTACAGACCAGGACGAACTAGATGAGTTTGAAGCCCTAGAAGCCAGAGCCTAGAGAATGATCCTAGATGGAGTAAAGGATCATCTCATTCCACATTTGGCAAAAAAGAAGAATGCTAAAGATATGTGGGATACCCTGAACCAGTTATTCGAAGCCAAGAACGAGAACCGCAAGATGGCACTAAAGGACAAGCTGCACAATGTCAAGATGAGCAAAGACAAAGGTGTGGCCTCCTACTTAACTCGAGTGGCACAAGTCAAAGATGAGTTAGCAGCCGTAGGAGATATTATCCCAGATTCATAATTGGTGAGGATAGCCCTGGAGGGTTTCACCAAGAAATGGGAAGTATTTGTTAAGTGCATTGTAGGTAGGGAGAAGCTTCTTAATTGGTCCAGACTGTGGGGTGATTTTACTCGGAAGGAGATTCGAGAAGGGTCTCTGGGTAGTCAGGTCAATGAAGAGGTGGAGCATAACGCGGCACTTGCAACAAAAGTTAACAAGAAGAAGAAAGACATCAGTGAGATCAGATGTTACCAGTGTGGTCAAATGGGACATTATGCCTCGAAGTGTCCTGAGAAGAAGAATGTGAAAGAGAAGACTGAAAGAGACATGGCAGCATCTGCAGCAGTAGAAGACTATGTAGCAAAGTTTGAGCAAGATTTTCTCTTGTCTCAATTGATTCCAGTATAGGTAGCTCAGTTTTTGAGAATGTCTGGGTTGTTGACAATGGTGCAACCAGACACATGACTGGGTTCTATGATATCTTTCAGATCATCACAGAGTTGGGGCCAGGACACTTTATTCAAACAGATATTGGTAGTCCTCATATAGCGATATGAGGCGTTTGAATAGTCAGGTTCCAACTAGACCTTGGTGAGATCTTGGAGATACATGGAGTGCTTTTTGTACCTAGGATGAGAGTAAGCAAACTCTCAGTATCATCCTTTGAGGATGAAGGTTATGCAATGATGGTGACGTCTGGCCATGTTTTCCTGTATCGGAGAGATGAGCTAGTTGGTACTACCACTATATTAGGAGATCGCAGGAACAGGCTCTATGTTTTGAGAGGACACATTGTACGACCAGGAGCAGGTGGGTGGCTGTCAGAGTCAGAGGATGAGGCGAGAGTTGCATCTGAAAGACATGGTTCTGATGAGGAGAGTGACTCTCTCCAGAGCACTGCCAAGAGACTCATCCAGTCCAGTGATGGTGTAGATGAGGCTCAGGTTGAGTCTCAGGCTTCAGAGTTCCAATACTGAGTTGAGCATCTGTATCATATGGAAATTTGACAAAGATTCAAACTTTTGTCAAACACTTAGTTAAACCCAGATTTCAGACTTTAACTGTCATTAAGTAAAAATACTTCTCATGCATAAAACTCAACAACCATGAAGCTGAAACACTGAAAAACTAAGTCTGTAGCAGTGGAAAAGAACATAAAACAGCAAACTGATAAACCCATTAAACATCAACAAATTTGGTCAATGTGACCCTAGAAAAACCCCCTCCTGGAAAAACCAGTCCAAGAGAAATTTTATTTCAGCATTTTTCAGTCAAAATATTAATTACAGCAACATTTAATGAATGTACCAATGCCTTGATTTTCATGCAATGCCTCGATTTATGTTCCTAGCTGACAGTACGACTTGTATGGCCTCCACAACAGCAACCCACCTTGAAACTCGTACCCAGTCAATCCGTTCATTGTATGGCCTCATAATTCGTGCCCAACAAGTACAGTACAGACTGTACGATACAACAATCCGTACAGTACGGCCCAACTAATACCACCTTGAAACTCGTACCCAGTCAATCCGTTCATTGTATGGCCTCATAATTCATGCCCAGCAAGTACAGTACAGACTGTACGGTACAACAATCCGTACAGTACGGCCCAACTAATAAATGCCATGGGATGTGTGCCCAACTTCTTGGGATTCGTGCCCACTCGAGAGAAAAAATTTAAAATTCTCTCCTTGGGATTCGTGCCCACTTGAGAAAAAAAACAACTCCCTCTCTCTCTGAAAATTAACCTAGCCAAAATGCTCACTCTTGGAAAATGTTTTCCTTGTCTTGTACACTACCCTAGGCTCTCTCGTATAACTTGAGAGTGACTTTTCAACTTCCCCAATCCCTAAATCCAAAGGCCAAGATTAAATCTTGCCTTTACAAGATCAATGGTTGAGAAACTTTCCCTCCAAAAGCGGTTAGTTTTAATTTTAATAAAGTCACCATTTACTTTATGAAATAAGTGCACTTTATCTCATAAAGTCACTTTATAAAATTAAAACAAGGGAATACTTTATAAAAGGTCCCATTACATAAGAGTCACTTTAAAACTTTATAAAACACCATTACAAAGTAAAGTAGCCTAGTTAGTGCATGGTCACTTCCGCATACAAGACAAAAACATGCGGAGTGCCTCCAGAGCTAAATAGCTAACATATCCGAGAGTGATTCCAGAGTAGGAGGGAGTTGTCTCAGCAATCAGAGATGGAGATGGTGTTGTGGACCTTCCTAGTTAAGAGGGAGTGTTGAAAAGTTAACTTTGAAGGTCTTCTTTCATGTTTTTGATGTGGTGTGATGAAAAGGACTTAGACTTTGTCCTTTGTATATTTATGTATAAAGTGAGTTATATATAAATAAAGTGATGTTCTGTACTTTATAGAATGGGTCTTACTTAAGTTATTATTTAATAATTAAAGTGAATTAATTATTAAATGTAAGAGCATTAAATGATGACCATTGATTTTGTAAAAGTATCTCAACCCTAGATTAGGTGGTTAGATAGGTATTTACAAATTTTAAACTATAAAACAAGAGAGAAAGGACAAATTGAGAACACCATCAAAGAAGAAGAAGATTGAAGACCAAGAAGAGAGCTAAGAGAGGAAGGGCACAATTTTCAAGAGAGGAGCAGCACGATTCCCTATGCAGCCTGTAGCAGCCATACCTGAGCATTTATTGCAGCCACATGTGTGGGCTCAAATCCCAATGTAACTGGCTCGAATCCCAAGAAGTGACAGCAACATTAAATGCAAGACTGTACAACATTAATTACAACACGTGTGGGCTCAGAAATCGAGGCAGAAAAGTACAGCAAACCGTACAGTTCGTACATCAGTCAGTACAACAGTTTTCAAGCATGAATTCCGAGGTTGGCACAGATTTCGAGATAATTTTTGTTCTGAGTTATTTTGCTGGTATTTCAGATTTGGAAAATTTTGCCTATGAGGGTTTAAAAGATAAATTTCCGTATATTGGAATTTCTACTCTTCTTAATGAAAAATCTTCTTCTTAAGGTTTTCCCCAGGAGTTGCGGTTTTGCCCGGTGTGTTGACCAAACCATCTGTGTTTTCATGTGTAAATGATTACTTCAGTATTTGAGAAGATCTTGAATAAGGTGGTTTTTATTTCAAGTTTATGAGTAAATTTTTAATCATAAACCCTAGACATTCGAGTGTTTGACAGAATGTGTGAATGGAAAGTTTCATATTAATGTCATTTATTTTCTTCAGATACAATAAGATAAGGTTGAAGTGGGCATAAATAAGGTGTGCTAGAGCCAATACGACAACCTTTACAAGCGCAATAACCTCTTACAAAGCATAAAACCATAAGTGTGGCTAGGGGCACCTAAGCCATGTGTTTCAATGGATTCACCCCAAGATGCACTAATACCTACCTAGGGCATAAATGCCCGAGACGATGAGGAGCTCTACTCACCAAGGGGTAGTCAGCTGGGCTGCAAGCCCAACACATGTTGAAATGAGGACCAACAAGACCTNATACCTACCTAGGGCATAAATGCCCGAGACGATGAGGAGCTCTACTCACCAAGGGGTAGTCAGCTGGGCTGCAAGCCCAACACATGTTGAAATGAGGACCAACAAGCCCTGCCATGACCTTTACCAAGGGCCTTGACTAGACCAACACTTTTACATAAAGAAACCCCAACTTGGCCTTTTACAATGGCAAAATGACCCCCCTATTTGGCACAACGGGTAGGGTGCGTTGCAAAAAATTAGGGGCGCAACAGGGAGCACCTTGGATTTGATACACATCTTAAGCGTTGTAAGCATTTGTCACCCAGGGTTTATTGGTATTAGCATTCGCAATGGCCATGATTGTTGAGTTTAAAAGCTGCATGCTTAAAGAAGTTTGAGATTCTCCTTTGAGTCTGTCTAAAATCTTTTTCCGGATCAAGGTTTTGAGAATAACTCTTGGTAGAGTATCTCTTATTTGAATTCTCTCCTTGTGGAGTCGCCATATGAGTTTGTTAGATAAAATTTTAGTTCCACACTCATCAAATGTGCTGAAGCATAATCTTCTAAAACCATGGAAAAGACTTTGTTGTCGGCAATGGTGCCAAAATGTTCTCTCTCAAATTTGCACCTTCAATGCAAAGTCCTCACTAGGTCCTGTCACTCTAGGTTGGGATCTCCAACACACGGGAGGCTTTTCTAAGAGAACCTAAGTACTAGAGATCAAAGAGATTATAAAAACACTTAGATCGCTATATCAATTATGAACGATTTATAAATGTGAATTGAATTGATGCATAAATGCTAGAATTGAGACCAATAATCAAAGCGCTTTATTGATGCAGAATTCAAAGATCGAATATGGATTCCATTTTGTAAAATTACTCATAAATTCCAGATTAACATAAATGACTGCTGCAATTACTAACAGAAAGAATGTTTTTTAAGCCACTCACAGATTTATTCCAGCAGATTGTTTTAACCCTTGGATTGAATTCAAATGGAATGTAAACCAGATAAAGCAAGATATTAAATTGCCAAATTCAGATCTATACTCAGCGTGCTTTAGAAGTGCAAGATAAGAGTATGAACATTATGAACATTAACAAATGTGTGAAATTCCTCTCATAATCCAGATCTGAAATAACAAATTTAAACCCTTAAACAGATATGAAAATGGAATGTAAATTGAGTTTAAAGCGAGAGATTCAATTGCATACTAATCTGAAACGTATAATCCTAAGAGATCAACCTTTAAACGACAATTTAAAATCATGTTCTAAAGCTGATTTTGGCAATAGAACAGGGCAGATTTAATTGAAAGAATTTCCAGATCTGAAGTAGCAATTAAAGTGCTGTTACCAGAATGTATATTTTTGAACCAATTAACAAGTTTAGAGCAACATAAATTTTTAGCACTTGATTACATATGAAATGATTGAATGAACAAGGCTAAAACAAGAGATTCAGAGAAAATTTGGAAAATACTTAAATTGGTTTTTAACTTGAACCTTCAACCCAGCAAACCAGCCCTTAAGAATGATTCAGATTTCTGTTTTAAGGCATAAATTTAGATGATAACAACATGATAGAATTGCATTAAATATTTTCAGTGATAGATTGTCGCAAATCTACCATGAAAATATTGTAAATTAAGGTTGATTATAATATATAAAAGCAATAGAAAATTGCAAATCTAAAAACATAAAATTAAAAGTGAAGTTTAGATTTTATAATTACATATAAATTGTGACTTGTGCCTAGTAACTTGAGATGGAGAAATGGGGTGTAATGAAGATCCAGTAGAGGTTTTGTGATTAAAGAGTAGATAGGGTTGATTTACTCAAACCCTACTCTATTCTTTAATAGCTGAATCAACTTCTGCAATCTTCCAAGGGGAAATCCAATACTCAGAAATTTCCAATGATCCTGCATTAATAGCTGTCAAGAAAAGCTAGGAGTAACACACAACTAGATTAGAGACTATGCAAATTACTGACAATCAAACGACAAGCATCCAAAACCTAAAGGGATAGATCTTACCCAATTATAACCCAAGATAAACCATTGAAGAAAACATCCATGAACATAGCATCAAGCACCGAGATTCTCCGATATATATCTCTAATAAACCATCTACAAGCCTCAACCCAAAAGAACTAAACAATAGTGTAATATCCCAAACCACTGCATTCTGATATGTTGTAAAGTTTACTGGGATATTGTGTTTCTTATTCAATTATATATTGTGCTATTTGGCCAATAACACGTTTGCATGTGTTTGCATGAACCCCAGAAATAGTAAAACTCAGATCAATAATGAAATTAACTCAAATACAGAGTATGAACATACCAATAATCATAGCTTGAATAGTGGAGCTAGATGGAAGAGACATGCATGCCATGCATTGATGCTAGGTCAGAAAACCTGTTGCACCTCCAAATCAATTTGCACGTGCAACGAAAACGTTCTCCTTCTTCTTTCAATCACTTGCAACTGCTTCGAAAAGATGAATTAGATCTCAGGAATCAGCAATTAGACTAATAATGGTCTTCTGAAGAGAATGAGTGAAACATGCAGAGCAGATGGTGGCTTTTGATCAAGATATTAATTGCTCTCTTAATGTCCAATTTGCCCATGCAGATATACGCCCTCCTTGTGATGATGGATCTCAATAGCTTGCTCTGGAAAGATGGATGTGTGATCAATACACTGCAGAATGAACAATAATGGATCTCTGAAGGACTTGACTTAGGATTCACCCTTCAATTAGCTGGATTGCCCCGGATAGAATAATGATCCTTACACCTCTGATAAGTGTTAAAGTTACAACAACACGAGTCATTCTCCAAGCCAATCTTGTGCAGCCGAGATTGGGCCTCATGAGTTGAGGTAGGGTGCCTGAGTGGGACTCGGGAAACTTGGAGTTGAATTCTTGGGTTGGACTCAAGAATGACTAAGTCTTCAATGTAAAAGGTTATTCCTCATGTGTTGAGGTGAATGCTTTGATATGTCAAAGTGATGATGTTGTACAATCTTGTTGGACAAGGCAAAGGACTTGTGTGTCAAGTCGGATCCTCATGTGTTGAGGTGGACCTCTAGTGTAGAGGTGATGCTTTGCATGTCGAAGCATTAATGTTGTGTGATGTATTACTAACCATGGTCATTCTAGATGAATAAAGCTATTAAGCCTCCCCTAGAGATTAGCCACCTCTAGAGTGAATTATTTTAGCATATGATCACTTGGTCCGAGAGTAATGTAATATGATCACAACATTCGACAAATCTTCTTAGTATAATCTGATATGATAGATAAATTAAAGTTAACACATATTGACCATGCAGATAAGATATGAGATAAAGATAAATGCATAAAGAACGAAGAGAATTCGAATTGCTCATGAGAAGACTTCAGTTGACTAAAGTGAACTCGAATTGTTAAAGCTTCATTTAAAGTAACAATGTATGCCTCAGTTAAATATTGTTAAGCTTTAATAAAAGCAACAATGTATGCATCATTTAATTAAAGGAGAACTCACAGTGGTCACTTCAGTAAATCAATCAACATGATTTCAATTAAAGATAGTTAACTAAAGTGTTAATAAAAAGGAACTAGTTAACTAAAGTGTTTTGCATGATGACACATTAGTTAAACTAAAAGACGACACTTAAGTTATGACACTTGAGTTAAGGCAAATGCATGATGACACTTAAGTCAGTATCCTAACTAAGTGTTCATGCAATCAGCTAGAAGGTGAGTTCATCATGAAGTCAGTTAAGCATGATTTAATGTCAAAGATGAAACCATTATGGATTGATTGTGCATGATTGAAGAAACCAAGGTGCACAACAATTATCCAAGAAGGCAATTCGCTATAGTTTGCATGGGAGGCTAATTACCCATGAAGTGATTTGCTATTTCTTGCATGGCACTGGTTTTGAAAAGTTATTAATGTGTTGGACACATTGCAAAGTTCATATGATTGATCTCTCTTCTCTATTGCTCAATATCTACACCTGGGGTGTTTTGTTCTCTCTTATCTTGCACCTAGGGTGCAAAAAGCAATTTGCTATTGTAAAGGACATTCTCTGCTATCTATCATAATTATACTCTGAAGATTTGCTAGGGTTTTTCATCCTCATTGTTTTGAGGGTTTTCCCCAGGGTATATCCTGTGTTATGGTTGAATGTTTATGTGTATGAATGATTCATTGATTTCAAGTATTCAATATTTCCACATCTAAAGAATTAAAGATCAAAAGCTCAACATATTTGCACAAAAAATCAACAAGGTGATGCTCCAATAATTTTGAGATACCTGTGAATTGCTATAATATACCTGGACGAACTATCCTTGAAACTGGCTAGGGCAGATAGATTTCGTTGTCGAAATACACTTGCTAGTTGAAGACTGCGCCCTCAACCCCGACTTGGCTCTCAGAGCTTTCGAACCTAATTTTCAAAAGTGAATAATAAAATATGCATCCATAATGATTCGATTTGCCTTCTTTATTGAGTTGAGATTGCATGCTCTTCCTTTTTGCATGCATGTCACTTAATTGATGCATTTCGCATGCAACATGCACTTCCTTGCATGCATGCAGCATGCACTTCCTTGCATGCATGCAGCATGCACTTCCTTGCCGCATGCAACAGGCACTTCCTTGCATGCATGCAACTTGAGTGATGCATGTCATATGTAATTTGATATATGGCCTGCATGTTCCGCATGTCAACTGTTACTTGCTTTGGTGGCCCTCTTTTGTCTACTAATGACTAAATAACACTGCATTAATGTAATCTTTAGCTCCACGTATCACTAGTCCTCAATCAATTCCCTATTTATTAGTACCTGCTCAAACCTATGGAAATTAAATAGGTTTACGGGTGTTTCTTGGTGCTTAATTAGAAGAGGACATTACAGTCCTCCCCACTCGAAATTGCTTGTCCTCAAGCAATTGTAAGCCTGGATGCTGTAATACTTGTTCTCCTTCCCACACGGCATCTTCAATGGGAAATTCCTTCCATTGTACCAAGTATTCATGAATGATATTGTTCCTCAATTTTCTTTCTCAAACCTGTAGGATTTTCTCTGGAATTAATACTAGGAGCCTCTTGTCATCTAGTGGAGGTAGCAATGAAGATGGAGGGATCTGCTGTCCCACTGTCTTCTTAAGGCTCGACACATGGAACACAATATGGATTTTACTCTCCTCGGGTAGCTTGAGCTCGTAGGCCACCTCCCCTACTTTTCGGATTATCTTGTAAGGACCATAGAAGCGAGGCTTCAATTTCTCTGCTCTCTTTTTCTTGAGTGATGATTGTCTATAGGGATGTAATCGCATGTATACCAAGTCCCCCACCACAAAAGTATGCTTAATCCTATGTTTGTCTGCATACAACTTTTGCTGGTTTTGTTATGTCTGTAAATATTCTTTAAGTATCTTGAGAGTGTCCTAGCTATCCTGGATCCAATCCTTTGCTTTAGTTGCTCTACTCTCTTCTAATACTAAGTCTACGAAAGTCAATGCCTCATAGCCATACAATGCTTTGAAAGGAGTAATCCCAATAAGCATGTGATGTGTAGCATTATAGCAATATTCTACGAGATGAAGCTATTTGATCCACGTCCTCTGTTGCCCTACTACATAGTTCCTCAAATACCCCTCAATCCATTTGTTGACTATTTGTCTGTCCATCGCTCCGAGGATGGTAACTAGTACTTGTAGCTAATTCTGTCCCCACCAACCTGAAAAGCTCCTGCCAAAAGGCACTTGTGAACTTGCTATATTTGTCACTAACGATGGTCTTAGACAACCTATGCATTCTGAATACCTCTTTGAAAAACAACTCTGCTACTTGTGTTGCGAAATAGTCGGAAGGAATGGCAAAGGAATGGGCGACCTTGTCAGTCTGTCTACCACTACGTATAAGCAGTCTCTTCCCTCTACCTTGGGCAATCCTGTAATGAAATCCATTGAGATGCTTTCCCATTTTTGCTCAGGTATAGGTAATGGCTGAAGTAACCCTGTCAGATGAGTGTGCTCTACCTTATTTTGTTGGCAAGAACTGCTTTCCCTAACATGCTACATTACATGACATCCTCCTTGAGACCCTTCCATGAGAACCTCTCTTTGACCTGTCTGTATGTGTTCAAGAATTCCTAATGTCGTACCAGTGGTGAATCATGTGAATCTTGCAAAATCTTTTTCTATAATGCAGACCCGGGAACCAAATAAATTATGTTCTTGTCATAAATGATATCATCAATCACCCTGTATCTGCCCGTCCAGTAACTCACAAGTAAACTTCTTAGAGTATTCAGCCAAAAGATGAGATTTCCAATTTGTGGAGATGCTCATCAGAAATATGGTGGTTGGTCGTCTAGAAAGGGCATCGGCCACTATGTTGTTCTTCCCTTTCACATACTCGATCTCGAAATCGTAAGCTTGGACCTTGTTGACCCATTTTTGTTTTCTTTCATTCAAATCTTTATGTTCCAAAAAGTACCTTAGGCTAGTATGATCTATCTTGATTTTAATCTGTCGCCCACCAAATACTGTGTAAATTTTGTCAAAGCATGTAGAATTGCGAGCATCTCTTTGTCGCATATTGAATAGTGGCGCTCATAATCTTTAAGTTTTCTGCTCTCAAATGCTATAGGAAGGTGGTTTTGCATCAATACTGCTCTTATGCTCTCTCCAGATGCATCACATTCTAACACAAATGGCTAAGTGAAATCAGGTAATGCAAGAACTGGACATGAGCTCATTACCTTCTTCATTATGTCGAAGGTCTGGTGTGCCTCTTCCGACCAGCTGAATGCCCCTTTCTTAGTGAGATCTGTGAGGGGTGTTGTCATTTGTGAAAACCCTTTGACGTATCTCCTGTAGTAAGTGAAAGGACCCAAAACCCTTTGAATTTTGTTACATTCTTCGATGTCTGCCAATCCAGTCTGGCTCTAATCTTTTCAAGGTGAACCTTTACCCCAGTTGCTCCTATCATATGCCCTAAATATAACCTGTGTTGCATGGGTACCCATACCGAGGGGTCGGGTACACGAACCAGTACCGGGTACTTGGGTACTTCAATGGTACATCCCCAGCCGTACCCAAATCCAACCTCACGTACCAGGTACTTCATGTATGAAAATAGGGTACTTGAATGGATTTCGATACACCGTACCACGTGTTTGGGTACGCGGCCGATACAACCGTTGGACAATTTATCTTAGCTCGTCGTTTGGGGCGAGTCAATTTGCAAAGTTTGAAGTTCAAAATTTTAAAAATTAAATAATAAAACACTAAAACACATGTTATGTGGGCCCTTGCCCCTTACCTAAACCCACGCAACACTGCATTTCTCACTGCTAGTGCACTGTGCTCACTACTCAAGCGACAACGTGACAGACGGCCTTAGTAATGCTAATGACATTGATCCTAAGGTTGTTGATGACATAGCTTGAGGAAGACAAATCAACTATCTTGTTCATGTTCAATGTTTACTATTTTGAACTTTCTATTTCATGTCTAAAAATGCCTTTAGGCAAATCTTGGATGTAGTATGACAATGAAGTTTAAACCCATGGTGTCATGGAAATATAATATTTTATGTTGTTAATTATATTAATATAACTTCAGTCTTCCAGTTGATATCTACTATTAGTCTATGTCATATGATTTATCAAATTTATTATTTTATGTTTCAAATTTCAATGTGAATGTTCATATGAACCATTGAATTTAGAAATATCAAATATGCATGTATGATGTGAGTGTGACATGTTTTACTTTTATAAAATTTAGCGCACACACACACACACACATATATATATATATGTCTACAGTACCATCGACGTACCCAAGTACCCTGTTTCAAAAAGTGGCATCCCCGTCCCCATACCAGTACTAGTACCCGTCCTCGTACCCATGTTTCCTGGCAACTTAGAATATAACATTTCCTGCATACCGAACTCACACTTGGACATTTTTGCATATAAAGATTGTTCTTCTAGAATTCCCAACACTTCATCTAAGGGTCTTAAATGCTCTTCCCATGTTTTACTGTATATTAATATGTTGTCAAAGATTACAAGGAGAAACTTACGCAAGTGAACCTTGAAGGTATGATTCATGCAGGACTGGAAGGTGGCTGACGTGTTTGTACGCCCAAAAGCATAACCAAAAATTCACAATGTGGGCTTAAGGGTCACGAGTCTGGACTGTGCAATCTTAGCCTTTACTATTAAATATTTTCATATGTAGGGATTCATAGGAATTGATATGTTCATATGTAGGGATTAATATTTATTTATTTTTCAATAATTTTAGAGATGGGCCCCCTATGTTAGGGACCACGACGCCCCCCCCCCTCAACCCCAAAATTTGGGGGTGTCTCTAATGTCCCCAATGTGCATTTCCTCGCTCCCACATCCTAAAAACTTGGTGGAAACCCCGAAGGAAAAAACAGTATCAAGACAATATTTTTATAATGAGCAAACTCAAAAAATTTATGGGATAACAACTTGTACAATCAGCATTAAAAACTCATGTACTTATCTCATCCATTAGCTACCACCAAAGTCACATGGTTCGAGTTCGACAAGGATAAAATTCGATTCGAAGTCGACATGAGGTTCGAATGAGATTCGTCATTAAATTCACCTATACACATACTTCAAATATTAAATAAATTTTATAATATAATTACCTAACCTATATAATATTCCTAATGTATATATAAGAGATAATAAATGTACACATAATATATGATAAAAATACACTATACGCTATATAATTTAAAATAATATACTAATCATCCGTTGAAAAAAATAATATCCTAATCATACTTTTTAAAGTTTATATCCTATATTATGTAAACCATAAGCCCTAATCCCTATAGCTACAATAAAAGTAACCCACTATCCTACCATCGCAAAGGGAAAGATCGAAGGCTACAAAACCTACGATTGTGATAGGATGCAAAACCGCAAAAGGATGCAAAACCTACCATCGCTAAAGAAAATGGCCACCGTCAGAGTTTGGAGGGAAATGGTTGGCCACGCGAACACTGACTAACACACATGAACTCATATTTCTCCCAATTACCATACTCCACGCTCAAATCCTATACTACGCGCTCGAATACGTAGTTTGATGGGTTGATCACCATACTAAATTTAGTACAATCCAACTGGACGAGATCAAGACTAGACATGCGAAGAAATGTTCCTATTCTTCCGGCAAAGAACGACCCAGGCGAGTTGTGTCAGTAAATGGAAAGCACATGCAGAGGATTCGCGAAAGAATGGAGGCGAATTTCTTCAGCGAACTAGGACGAATTTCATCTTTTGGTTCAAGTTCAACGAATTTCAAACCTGTACATTAAGATTCAATGAATCTTGTGACTTAGGCTACACCTCAGGATGTGTGCCAAACAGTCACTGTTCAGCAGTACAGCCTGTATACAATCTGTTGTACCAAAAAATTGCCTCATAATCTGTGTCAAACCTTGGTAGTTGTGCCCAGGAATAAATACAATGTACAATACAGCAGTACAGTCACACTAACAACAAAATATACCTCAGGAAATGTGCAAAAATATGCATCGATTCCTATGCATGAACATTTGTTGTATGGCTTGTCAATATCTCATTGTACGGCCCTGTTGTACAAACTGAATACTGATTGTCACCTTCTCAGTTTGTGTGCCTCCTCAGAATCTTGGGATTTGGGCCTTTCTCAAGGTATCTTCAAATCTTCTCTTTTTTTTCTTTCTTCTCTTCTCTCATGTGCCTCTCACACAATGTGTACCTCCTCTCTCTCAAACTTGTCTTTTATATCCTTATTAATGAATAACTACATAACCGACTACCTAACCCTAAGATCTATGGCTAAGATTCAATCTTGCCCCACAAAGACCTAAAGGTTTCGATATAATCTCTCGTTGAGATCACTTAAAGAACTTAAGTGACTCAACTTTATAATAAGGTCACTTAAATATTACAAAGTCATTTATTACTCATTAATTAAATAAAAGACCCACTTAACTTTATAAAAAACACTTTTACAAGATCAAGTTATTTAAAAAGAGACTTGCTTAGTATCTTTTGCATGCTAGGCATGGGCAATGCAGAAGTACCTCTTGAGCTACAAACTCTAACACTCCCTCTTAGTGAGGAAGGTACTTGTGGCACCTCCACCACCAGGATCAATCTCCACGCCCAATACCCTGTCCAGTGTAGCAGCTCCCTCTGACTCAGGGGCTCATCTCACTACCTATCTTGGACTATGAACTGAAGACTTGTGTCAGACAGACACCTTTACTTTGAGGAGTCTTCTCACCCTCCTACTCATCTTGCAACGTCATCTCATACCAACTAGGTTTTCTGACTAAATTGGATGAAGTCTCACACCCAGGAGTCTTTGACACTGCTATTGAATCAAAGATCCACTCGGACTCATTATCTACAAGTTGTCCCAACAACCTGTACATCCTACCAATTCAAATGTCAAGCACTCATGTTGCATCCAAGCTTTCTCACTTCGGATAGATAGCTACTCGTCCATTACAAATTAGGACCGCATATCCATCATCCTCCAAAGCTGACACTGAGAGTAAGCATTTCCTCAGCTCTAGTGTTAGGAACACTTTGGCCACCTCCAGATATCCTCATGACTTTAGCTGGAATCTGACCCATCCACCCCCCTCCACTANAAGCTGACACTGAGAGTAAGCATTTCCTCAGCTCTAGTGTTAGGAACACTTTGGCCACCTCCAGATATCCTCATGACTTTAGCTGGAATCTGACCCATCCAACCCCCTCCACTACATGCGTAGTTTTGACCCCACTATCCACATGCATGTTTGAGTCAATATCCGTAATACTCAAGAACATTGCTCGTCCCTATCATGTGATGTGATGCACCACTATCCACAAACCATACACCATTGTCCTCACAATTTGCAACATTGTTGCTTGAAAGAACTAACACTAATGTGAACTCCTCAAATTTCTTTGTAAACTCCTCTACCTCAACTGATACTGTTGTCGCCTCTGCTTCTTTCTTCTTCTTCTTATATGGACATTGGTCTGCATAGTGGCCCAACTTTTAACATGCAAAGCATCTCACTTTGCTCATGTCCTTCTCACTCCCTAAGATAGCTCCATTGCTCAAGCCGGTCTTCTTCTTGCTCTTCACTGAAAGAGTTGCATTCTCTTCGTCAACACCACCCTTTTCCTTTTGTTGATCTCTGCTCTGAGAACTTTCTCGAATCTCCTCCTGAGTAAAATCATCCCACGATCTACTCCAATCTAGAAGTTTCTCTCCACCCACTACACACTTCACGAAAACATCCCACTCTTTGGTAAATCCCTTTAAGGTTATGCACACCAACTCTAAGTCTAGAATAACTTCTCCAATAGCTGCCAACTCATCCTTCACCTGTGCAACGCTGGTGAGGTAGGAGGCCACATTCTCTCCCTTGACCATCCTAGCACTCTGGAGCTTATCCTTGAGAACCATTTTCCTATTCTCGTTCTTTGCCTCATACAATTTTTTTAGTGCATCCCACCTTTCCTTGGTTGTTTGCTTCTCATCCAAATGTGGAATCTAGTGGTCTTTTACTTCATCCAAGATTATCCTTTGTTCCCTTGCTTCCTTCACCTCATGAAGATCTAGAGCAATAGGATTTGATGTGGGTACAGGCACAATGTATTCACAAAATTCCACAACTTGTTCTCCCTGAGAACAGATGCAATTCTAAGCTTCCACTACAGGTAGTTGGAGATCCCCTCCAACCTATCCTCGTACCTAATGCAAGAAGCCATCTTTCCCCTTCTCTCTTTTCCAGTCAAAATCACTTGCACCTGTGCTAAACAACTATCCTCTTATCTTTCAAAGCAACAGTTTTGATAACATGTTAAAATTCCTAATAACACTTAAATGTTCATTCAAAAATTTTCTCAGACACTTAGCAATACTTTGATTTCAACTTCCTATTGTCTTCAACATTAATGCATGTAAACAGTGAATACAAATGTGCATACTAAGTACATTTGCAGCAGAAATACAAATGCTCAATGAACAATACTCACATTCAACATTTTGATTTTTGGGCCAAGCCCCTAGAAAAACCCTGAAGAGAAAACCAGTATCAAGAGGGTAATTTTATTATGAGCAAACTCAGAAAATTTATGAGATTTCAACTTGTACAGCCAGCATTAAAAACTTATGTACTTATCTCATCCATTAGCTACCACCTCGTAATGTGTGCCAAACTTTCATTGTTCAGCAGTACAGCCTGTGTACAGTCTGCTGTACCAGAAAACTGCCTCTTAATCTATATCAAACTTTGGTAACTGTGCCCATAAATAAATACAATGTGCACTGAGTACAACAATACAGTCACTAACAGCAAAATATACCTCGATAAATATGCAAAATATGCCTCGATTCCTGTGCATGAACATTTGTTGTACAGCTTGTCAATATCTCATTGTACGGCCCTGTTGTACCTCTATTGTACAGACAGAATACTGGTTGTCACCTTCTTAGTTTGTGTGCCTCCTCAAAATCTTGGGATGTGCACCCTTCTCAAGCTATCTTCAAATCCTCTCTTATTTTCTTCTTACTCTCTCGACTCCCTTCTCTCATGTGCCTCTCTCACACTGTGTACCTCTTATGTCTCAAACTTGTCTTTTATATCCTTATTAATGAATAACTACTTAACCAACTACCTAACACTAAGATATATGGCTAAAATTCAATCTTGCTCTACGAGATCTAAAGATCGCGATATAACCTCTCGTTGAGATCACTTAAAGCACTTAAGTGACTCAACTTTATAATAAAGTCACTTCGATATTACAAAGTCATTTATTACTCATTAATTAAATAAAAGACCCACTTAACTTTATAAAAAACACTCTTACAAGGTCAAGTTATTTAAAAAGAGACTTCCTTGATATCTTCTACATGCTAGGCACGGGCAATGCAGAACTTAGAAGTACCTCCCGAGCTACAAACTCTAACAACCTAGTGTCCAAAAATAAGCATAATTATAGTCTAGTGTCTACAAGTTAATCATAAGGTTACTACTATTCTAGACTCTAATTGTGCATAGTAGAAACCAATTTTGATGAAACCTCCTAATCCAACTTTAAAAAAAGGTAGAAAAAACTTCACATGCCTAATAAGTAATTTTGCTCGAGTGAAAGGTACATTTTTACTAAGGTCATGAAAAAGGAGTTAAACAATCTGCACCACCAACATTGAGGTACATAGAGGGGTTTATGGGCTTGATTAAATCGTAATCCCCTACCCTCATACATGATAGAATCCAATGGAAACATTGCAATCCTGAAACCCTGAATATTGTTAAGCAGTTGACTTCTGAATGGGATCTAAAATTCTACTTTTTGCATATGAAGTCCGATGAGGTTGGAACCACTCTCAAACATCCTGAAACAATTAATGGTAATGTTAAAAATTTAAGTAAACAGATCAAAAATGAAAGATAAGGAAAATATCACTGTTACTTTAAGAATTTAATATTACCTAAGTAACCGGAACTTCCAAAAACCTTGTCATGTCGGACACGTGTTTTTTCGTGTCCTGGAATCGGGACACGAAAAAAGACGTGTTGACATCGTGTCTCGTACTGTCATGGAGTCCCACACTTTCATGGATTGACATCGCGTCCCAAATTGCAATGAAGTAGTATGTTTTGATGTATGCAAGAGCATATGGAGGGGATAAACTATACATTCATCAAAAGTGACAGTTAGGGAAGGACAAGATATCATTTTATATGGAAAATGCTACACATCCTTGCCACCCATATCGCGACTTTACATACAAAATCTGAGCAAACACAATAAAATCCAAAGGTGTTTGAAGGTGGATGTCCAATGATTAATCCAAGCAACACGAGGAAGATTTGTTATGAATCTATAAAAACATTTAAAATTAAAAACTGGTGTGTACCTAAGTTACTGTAATAAACAGATACCACTTCATTGGAATCCCACCCTCCATATGCTCTTGCATACCACTTTATTCTCAATATTTCGACATCTTAAGCTATCATGTTTGTATCTCATTGTGATTTGTGAATGACAGAATTTGTAATGTGTATTGATTCTAATTAGTAATTTCTATTGAATATTTGTAAATGTTCTAGTTTCTAAAAAAAATTGGATCTATATGTTTATATTTTTAATATATATAATTTAATATAATATATATATATATAACGTGTCCTGATTCCAAGGTTCACCATGTCTGTGTCAGACACTCGTATTTTCGTGTCCCGTGTCCTCATGTTAGGTGACTTAGAATATTACCATTTAATGTTACGAATGATAATAAGGATAAGTTTTTCCTATAAGTGGAGGCCTTTTTTGGGTTTTTTTTTAATTGAATTTTTAGGGCCCAAGGCCACGGTTGTATGACGCAATACTAAATCAGCCAGTCAGGTGAAAAAAGGTCGGTTTCGTATTGAACTGGTCGGTTCAGTACGGAAGCAGCCATTTCTAGTTTAGGGTGCCGGTTTGGACCGGCTCGGTGCCTAAACCGGTTGGACCAACCGGTTTTGCCAGAACCAGGTCAGTTCTGATAACATTGATTTTCAAGAATCAAGAGAGCTCAAGAATAGATAGAGAGATTAAGGATCTTGTGATGAATAAATACTAAAGGATTGTGACAATTGGAAATAAGAAAGGTGTGAATTCGACATTTATTAGGGTTTGGTTGATGAACCAAAAAATAAGTTCAAATATGGGAGTAATAAAATTAGGAAATAAGGTTAATGGTTAATTTATAATTAATTATCATGGAAACAGATTGGACAATTTTTTCGCTCCAAGAACCACGCTTCAAGAATTCAAATTTTTTTCTGGTTGCTTGATCTAGAGCCTGCGTCCCTGGTTCAGCTCCTTTTGGTGGTCGTTGCCTTAGAGCCTGGCTCATCAGGGATTGACTCAAGGATTCTTGGCTCCTGTTTTTATTTTTGCAGGTTGTTTTTATTTTGCCCAGGATCTCTGCATTTCTCAGCTCCTGTCATTTGCGCTCCAAGAAAATTTTTAAATTTTTCTGGTGCCTGGCTTTCTGGTTTCGTGGAGCCTGGACTCCTTCCAGCTACTCTTCCAGGATCAATCCTGTATCAGCCTAATTGCTGCCGATTTGCCAGAGGGTTGGTCGTTGTCCTTTGCAGATTTCTCTCTGTGAGCAAGGTCATGAAGGTGATTCCTCCCTTGCTGAGGGGGATCTATCCTTGAGTAGGAGGCTGCTTGGAAAGGCACAGATCGTTTTTCCTGTGTTAGGTGGCTGCTCTTGGCCATCATTCTTGTTGGCGAGTTTTTTCTTTTCAGATTCTTGGAGGCCACGATTGGAGGAGGTATCCTGTCTAGGAGGTTCTCTAGCGCTGATTTCAAGTGGAGTTGGCCTATTTTCAAGAATCTTATTCCTTGAGACGAAGGTTGTGGCTTCTGCTTATCAAATCTTGAAGAAAAGCTGCCAAAGACTGGTTATCTTCCTTCTCAATCAGAGTGTTTGATCTATTTAGATTGGAGCTGTCTCTGGTCCTTGAAGATCACAGGAGATTGGCTTTTTTGCTGAGACAGGATGGATGGAGGGGATCCCCCTGACCCTGGTCTCGCCTTCAGACGACTAGCAGCTACAGGAAACAAGAGGAAACTATCTCAGAACCAACAATCTTTTGTAAAGAAACTTGACAATATCCCCTCGGTAGCCCTGCCAGTGGATACTTGCCAAACTGCTCTTAATATTGTTGAACGGGGGCTCATAGGCCAATTCACCAGTCTTTGGCCTTCCCCCAAGACCAACAAAGAAACTGGAAACCCCTCATTTCAGAAGACATTTGCAGCAACTTGATTGGTAAGGGATACTATCTTTTTCTTTTTGAAAATTCAGCTGATAGAGACTTAATATTCAGAAACGGGCCATACTTTATGGGGCCTCAAGGGCTCTACCTGAATAAATGGACTCCGAATTTTGATCCAAACCAAGACGTCCCCTCCGTTGTTCCTGTTTGGGTTAGGTTGCTGCATCTACCTCTCCATTGTTGGAACTCGGGATCCCTAGAAGCTATAGGAAACACACTTGGGAAAAATATCGATAGGGCTGACCATAGAGATCGGCACACCTGTGCTAGAACTTGTGTTGAAGTGGATTTGGAGGTAGGTCTACCTGAAGCTATTAATCTAACTGTAGCAGACTGGTCTTATGTTCAAGAGCTAGACTATGAGCAACTGCCCTTTAAGTGCAGGTTTTGTCATGGTTATGGACATTTTGCCAAAACTTGCAAGAAAAAGATTGAGGAAGAACTTAAAAAGAAAAAGGAGATCAATGGACCAAAGTTCAAAAACCAAACTCAGCAAAGCAAGGAAATAAAGTCTCTGGTCAAAGATTAGATATGGGGACAAGCAGCAAATCTTTTGGGCAGAATCAGAATGACAATGGAGTAGCTTTGAAGGAACCATCAACTCAAAACAATTTTGCAGTATGAAGCATCCCAGAAGAACAAGTGCTTTCTGCCCTTGAAGAGGGAGAAGGTCCTATTTCTCCAATTCAATTAAATGAAGAAGTCAGAAGTTCTCCTGAGCCAGCTCTCAAAATCCCTGTAGAAGGACACTCTCCTACCTACGCAGAAATGGCAAAAAAAAAGAAACCAATTGACAATTCTGGTTCATCTGAAGACGATCCATCAGAGAAGTCATCTAAAAAAGGGCGAAAATCTCAAAAGACGGTTCAGGAGGAAGAAGTCAAACGCCTTAAGATGCAAGGTAGCCAGCCAACTATAGAAATGTCAATTACAAGGAATACCCAAGCCAGAGGTGGTCCAAACCCCTCAGTTAAATAATGAAATTGGTCTCTTGGAATTGCAGAGGGCTTGGCCATTCTTCAAAAGCTGAAGTTGTTAATGACCTTATAAGAATGGCTTCTCCAGACGTTCTTATGCTCCAAGAGACTAAAATCGATGAGGATAGTCTTCTATCCACTAGCTACAGCAGATGGAAAACTAATGTTGGTAAGGCGATGAGTGCCAGAGGCTCTGCTGGTGGAATTGCCACTTTATGGGCTGAAAACTCTTTTTCTCTTGAAACTTCCTTCAATACACAGCATTGGATCTTCACTAAATTATGTCAAATTCCAAGTATGCAATCAATTTGCCTCTTTAATCTCTATGTGCCGGTCAATATTCAGGAAAAAAGAGCATGTTGGATTTCGCTGGCAGAATTTCTAGATTCTAACTCTTTCTCAAATGTTATAGTCGTTGGTGACTTAAATATTATTTTGAATGAAAAGGAAAAATCAGGTGGCATTTATGGGAAAGACCCTTTGCTGAATTTAGTGGACAAATTTATATTATCTTGGGAGCTGATAGACTTCAAACCAAAGCGTGGAAGGTTTACATTGTCAAATAATAGGTTGGGGACAACTCACATCTCTGATAGACTAGATCGGTTTCTAGTGCAGAGCTCTTTACTATCTAATAAAAAAGTTATCTCCTCAAGTATTCTGCCTAAGATCACCTCTGATCATAAGCCAATACTGCTGCAGATCGAAGATGAAGTGGACCTTGGTTCCATCCCATTCCGTTTCAGCCCATTGTGGAAAGATAGTGATGGATTTTTTAGTACTGCAAAAATGGCTTGGGACATTCCAATTGTTGGATCCCCGAATTTTGTTTGGGAGAGGAAGCTCATTAATACTAAAACAGCGCTAAAGGATTGGGTCAAGCATAAAAAAAATCCAATAAGTGAGAGGAGAGAAGCCCTTCAAAATTTGGAGAAAATCCAACTTGAAATGGAAGAGACAGAAATTACTTCAGCTTTACTTGAAAAAGAGAAAAAAGCTCAATTTAATTCCTTCCAAGCTTTCCGACGTAAAGAATAATACTGGAGACACAAGTCTCGAAGCACTTGGTTGAAAGCTAGAGATAGGAATACCTCCTTTCATAAGGAGTGCAGAGCCAAAATTTCTAAAAATAATATTTCGGAAATTTCTTTCGAGTCTGGTGAAATGGTAAAAGGATTTTCTCAAATCAAACAATTAGCTGAAGCTCATTTCCAAAAACTATAGAGGGAAGAAGACTCTTCTAATTCAGAATTCAACTCTAAATTTTTGTCCAATATTCCTAGCCTGGTTAGTAAGAAAGAAAATGAAGATCTAATGCAACCTTTTTCGGAACAAGAAATTATTGATGTAATATGGTCCATGAAGTCGAACAATGCTTCTGGCCCAGATGGATTCTCCATTCACTTTTACCGAATATGCTGGACAATCATTAGGAAAGACCTTCTCCAAATGGTAAAATCTTTTCAGGCAAAAGCCAAAGTGGGTGGCAGCACAAACTCCACCTTTCTCGCATTAATTCCTAAAGAAGTTAATCCATCCTCCTTTGATAGATTTAGACCTATTTCTTTGTATAATGCGTCTTATAAAATTCTTTCTAAACTTTTAGCAACTAGACTTAAGCCTTTGCTTGGAAAGCTGATTTCTCCTCAGCAAGGAGGGTTTGTAAAAGGTAGACATATACTGGATAATGTCATTCAAGTGCAGGAAGCTACGCATTCCAATTTTCTTCGAAAGGAAAAGGGCATACTTATCAAACTAGATATGGCAAATGCCTTTGATCGGGTAAAGCATTCCTTTCTTTTCTCTGTTCTCCACTCTTTTGGATTTAGTTCTACGTTTTTAAACTTGATCAAAGCTTGCATAACCAATCCTTGAATAGCTCCTCTAGTAAATGGCAGACCAGCAAACTTCTTCCAAGCTTCCAAGGGGCTTCGTCAGGGCTGCCCTTTATCGCCCTTCCTGTACATTCTTATGGCCGACTCTCTTAGTAGAAAGCTAACCGCAGGAAAAATTGATGGGCTCATTTCGGGCATAACTGCAGCAGCTGGAGTTAAAGCTATTGACCATGCTCTTTTTGCAGATGACACCTTGCTTTTGGGTGGAGCTTCCTTACAAATGGCAAGAGTCTTCTCTGAAATTATGCACCATTTTTGTATCATTTCTGAGGCTATTATCAATATCCGTAAGAGTGCAGTGTACGGTTGGAATACAGATCAACCAAAAATGGATAAGATCTCGCAGATCTTGGGTTTTGAAGGTTATGCCACTTGGGATAAGGTCAAGTATCTAGGTTTACCTCTCACTTTGGGACAAAATAATCCGTCCTTATGGCTGGAAATTGTTAATAAGATTAAAGCAAAGATTGTTTCGTGGGGAGGTCATTGGCTTACAAAGACAGGCAAGATCATTCTAATCAAATCAGTCCTTTCATCTATTCCTATTTACCAATCTTCTCTTCTCTTGGCGCCTAAAGTTATTCTGGATCAGATTTCAAAATTGATCAGAGACTTCCTATGGACTGGTGGGAAAGGAAACCAGAACCGCATGCACCTGGTTAAGTGGGAAATTGTTAAAAAACCTGTTCTCGAAGGCGGTTTGCAAATCAAAGATCCAGGAATGTCCAATTTAGCAATGGGATGCAAATTATTATGGCAGTTGTTTTTCAACAAAAAGCATTCGGTTAGTCATCTCTTCTGGAAAAAATATCTACAGAGAGGAACGTTACGAAATCTTCAATTTGCAAACACCCCTAAAGGATCCAATACATGCAATTTGTGCAGGAAAGGTCTTAATTTCTTCGTCCAGCATTTGTACTAAATCCCAGGCAATGGCAGAAATACTCTTCTGTGGGAGGACAATATTAATGGCCACGATTCACTTCAGAATGATGAGTCTATTTTGGAGTTAAAAAAAAAAATTTAAGCAAAGGAATTATCAGATTGACTGATATCTCTGAATGGGACAGAAATGGGGGTCTGACAATTGGAAAGGAAAGCTTGGTCACTCCCCTCTCTGTCAAATCGCGATCTTGCCAACAGCTCTATCCACATCCATTTATTTCTTGAAAAATTGTCTGGCATTGCCCCAATTCACTGTAATTGCAAAGACACGTGGGGATGGGGATCAACCGGTTCCTATTCAACAGCAATTGGGTTCAACCTGCTACATTCAGCCCATTCTGGTTCGCCAGGCTCTCACAACGCTGCTCTATGTAAATTGGTGTGGAACACACCCAGTGTTCCAAAAATTAATTTTTTCATTTGGACTATAATGCACCAGAAATTATTAACTGGAGAAAACTTGATCAAAAGAGGTTTTTTTGGACCTTACAGGTGTTGTTTCTGCCAACAATCTGATGAATCTACAGCTCACATTCTGGTTGAATGCGTTTTTGCTCAAATAGGCTCTTGTTCTGCGTGGGCTGCCTATTTCCTTTTTTCCTTTATCCGCTAAACCAGTTACTCTGTTTAAAAATTGGCAATCAAGGTATCCCGGTACTCTCTCTTCCAGTCATGTTTGGGGAAAAACCTGGCAAGCCATTCCAAAATTCATTTGGTGGAAAATTTGGCTGGCTAGAAATGACTTGGTCTTCAACAACAAATTCCGAAACCAGAAATTGTAGCATCAAAAGCTAAGGCTTTTCTCTTGGACGCAGCAGGGAATCTTCGAATAGTTGGCACTAATTTAGTTGCCAAACATAAGAGTGAATGGGATGTTTTCTTCCTCCTGGAATGTTAAGAGTGAATGAAGGATCTTGTCTAATGCATCCCATTCCATGACAAAAGTCTTTTGGATGTAAGAAGTTGAATTCTTCGGAACAATTCTAATTGGGTGCAAGCCCAATCTATTCTTTTTAAATAAATAAAAAATTAATCGTTTTGGTTAAAAAAAAAATTATAATTAATTAAGTTAGTAATAGGTAATTCAACTTGATCATTTACCAAAGAATGAAAAAAATAAGGGATAATGGAATATATAAGGAATGGGGTAATTTTTTGGTTATTCATTAAATAAAGAACTAATATAATTAATTAGTGAACGGTTAAAATAATTTAAAAATTAATAAGGACCAGAGAAGAATTAATATAAATATAAAAATATAATGGGTAACTTTAGTAATAAAAATAATAATAAATTAATTACTAGAAGATCAACAATTTAGAGCCAAAAGAGAAAGAAAATGAAAATTAAATATAATTCAAATATAATTAAAAATAACGAATGGATTGATTTTGGGAAATTTATGATCTAAAGGGAGAATAATTCAAAAAAATTAGGAATGGCGTAATTATGGGTTATTCACATAGTTGCAGGAGTACCGCTCCCGAGAATTTGGCAACCCGTACCCAGCGTTTCCCCACTCCTGGGAGCTTGGGAGCTAGTACGAAACCTCCCATTTTTGTTGGGAGCTTCTTTGGGAACTTGGGAGCCTTTTGGGAACTTGTTTATGTCGCTCCCTTTTTATTGGGAGCTTGTAGAAGCTCCCTGTCTGTTTACGAGCTTTTGTAGAAGCTCCCTGTCTATTAAGGAGCTTCCAAAAGCTCCTAAACAGATGTTGGACACAATGTTTACACTGAGAGGGGGGTGAATCGGTGTAAAGCCAATTTTAAAACTTTTCTTAACTTATCAGTGATCACAATTAACTACCAATTCATCACTCCACTATTCTACCAATTTCATAATCATTTCATAAACATCTTTCACTTCATCATTCACATATCATAAGCATTTGAATCATCAAGAACCATAACACAAAAGAACACAACACCATATAATTTTGTAATATTTTTGTATTAGTTTTGGACCGGCTACAACCGTGAGGTAAAATCAGCACCTACTCTGAATACAGGACCCTGCCTGGTTTTCTTAGACCTTGCTAAGAAGGGGTTTGAGGTATCCTAACCTCAGATGCAAGTCAAGCTTGCATTTACAATTTAAGCTCACTATCTCAACACATTTTCATCATTGTCACATCACACTAGCATTTATCTCTAGCACTTCTTTAATCAGCAACTTGTCTCTATCCTCTTCATTTTGTCCAAAAGCATTATGTCAGGAATAATATCAGCGATTCAGCACATCATTGTCCAAGAGCATACTGTCCTAGAAGGAATATCGGCAATTCACAATCTTCATAATGTCTCAGTCCCAGAGCATTCTATCCTAGCAATTCACATTCTTCATAAGAGTATTCTGTCCACAAACATTCTTCATTCATGTCATCACTTCTTATTCTGTCCATAAGCATCAAAACAGTATCATCAACATTATAGGGTTTGTATCAACATGGTCAAGCTCCAACTCTTCAAACTCTGGCAGACTGTCATCATAAGATATGCAACATCACAGCATAAGTCCAGCATCTTCTATCCATGCATCATTCATATTATTAATAGGCAGATCAACATCAGAGATCTGTCCATAAATTTACAATCTCCATTATGTCATCACTGCCATGTTAAAGATCATTCAACCATATCAGCTCATCCCCATAAATACATAAGCATCAAATATAGTGTCATCATCCACATACACAAGTGTATATCATCATAGGGTTTGTATTAGGATTCAACTACGCAAGTAATAGCATCGCTTCATAGTATGCAACTTCATCATCATACAGTGCTTCATATCATCATATCAACATCATCATAAGCAATAGGCATCAAGGCACCATCATCCTCATCAATACACCTCTGCATGTTCTTATGCAATCATGTCACTGTATATATATTGATACTGTATTCACTGATATTTTGATTATCGTACAGACTGGTATCTCATGCAACAACATACCTTTCATCATTACTTCATAACTCTGTGTGTGTTACTGTAAAGATGCCACTTCATCACTGTCATGTCAAGTCTGCTCATACACATGTTTGATTACTTCCACTTCTTTGTTGTCTTCCTCCTGAGATAGTAAGGCCCTGTAGTCTAACACTTCTATGGAAGAATCAAGGAGATACGCAGAGATCTCAAAAGGTTTACTACTATTTAGATGATCTTAGAAACTCAGTACTTCATATAGAGCACACACCACTTTATCAACCTTAATGTTTTAAGGTCTTCAACTAGGATCAATGTTCATTGGCTTGCATCATCACAATATTACATATTCACTGTATGCACATCATGCATCTTCATACTGTATCATAATAGTATAACACACAACATTAAACATACCTTGTGTAGATCCTCATGAAGTGTATGTATCTTACACATACAAATGTGTCACTGTATATCACTTCATCTCTGTATTCTTGGCTGAGTATGACTCCTCCTGTAGATGGCTTAAATCTCTGTCAAACCCAAGCAAGTCCAAGATTTGATCTTGACTACTGCTGCAATTTGGAGATTAGGGCATCATTTCTTTGTCTAATATGTCAAACATTGTCAATACAGAGATGAGAACACTGTCAAACAGCCCTAAACCATGACTGGGTATTTTGGGACTATTTATACCCACTGTTGCTTGATACACACTTGAATATATGGTAGCTGCTACAATAAATTAAGGCCACAAAAAAACACCAAAAATGTGTACTATTGCTGCTGCAATATTCACCACTGAAATATTACTTCATCACTTGCACTGTGTGCTCAGTCGCTTGACTACTGCAAAAAAAATCAGACTGTAAAAAAAATCTTTGACTGCTGCCTCCGAATTTACCTCAGTCACTTGACTGCTACAAAAAACTCAGACTGTAAAAATTCTTTAACTGCTGCCTCCGAATTTACCTCAGTGAAATACCCCCGAAAATCACAAGAGCTCATTCCAAATTCCACTCTAAAAAATGAAATCGCTCATAGGTTATTTATACTGTTTTTTTTTGTAATTTTTTTTTAGCCGACTTGTATTAAAAGACAATTTATTTTTATTTAATTTTTTTATTTTTTATCTGGAGCCGACTTGTTGTATCTTTAATTTTTATTTTTAAATTTCTTTTTGACTGAGCCGTGCCATTCAGCCATGTTGGAACTTCAAGAGTGTTAGATGCCATAATGAATTAGGGCTTGTTCAAACGTTGTATGTGGGCTTCTTCAAAAGTGTAAGGGTGTCATCATCATCAAAATGGACTCCAACCAATCAACATGCAACAAGGACAAGTATAAGGGCTTCTTGGGTTTGTTCATAGCACCAAAAGCTTCAATAAAGCATCAAGGGCTTTACTAAGAACTCAAGGATTCCAAAGGCATCAAAGACCTCAAAAAGGGTATTAAATACAACATCACCAACAACCATGTGCATCAAGGACTTCTTCAATGTTTCAAGTGTTGCTTCAATTGTGGGCTTCTATGTGGGTTGCATCACCAACAAGTGCATCAAGCCACAATAAGTAAGAGGGTCATACGACCACCTCCAAGGGCTTCATGACCTTTGCAAGGTCATCAAGGTCTTCATCAGGGATTCCAAGTCTTCATGGGCTTCTTCATCAAGCAAGGGGTTTCATAGGCTTCTTTAACCACCTCAACCACACTAGGAGACTCTCAAGGGTCAAGATCCATCATGAAATCATCTGTGGGAAAGATGGGTCTTCTCATGGGGTACTATGATACCATCCGAGCATGAATGACCAAAGAATGGGTCATTAATGCTTCTCCAACCCATCTAGGGTTTCTCCATCGTCCATCAAGACTTCAAGGCCATCTCCAAGGTCTTTAACACCATCAGCAGGGTCTTCAACCTCTTCAACAAGGTGGTGCAATCAAGATCCAGTCTTGTGGGTACAGGGACCTTGTCAACTAGGTACAAGGTGCTTCAAGGCACAAACCCATTCTATAAGGCATCCTAGGTACTACAGGTGGGATTTGGTGGCATCAATGATGACCTTATGGGGCCACTGCAAGTCCATGTTGGCATCAATGACAATTTCATCAACAATCTCCCCCTTTGTCATAGATGACAACAACTCATGCTTCCCCTGTGAGCATACTCCCCTTTTGTCTTCATCTCCCCCTTTGTCTTCATCTCTCCCCCTTTGGCATCAATGACAAAGGGTGACCATATATCTGCATCTGAAACAACTGACCATTGATCATTGCCCCCCCTGTCCACATGCACGATCCTAGGACATGTCTGTACGCCTGGAGTATCATCATTTCTCCCTTTGAGTTCATCCTCCAGCCCCACGAACTCAAGGTGTGTTAAGGTCTTTGAGAGACCTTACACTTGGCTTGCCATATGGCAGCCATCCTCCCTGCTCTGATCAACCTCTCCTATCTGCAATTGCTCGATCTTCTTCATCCATACTTGCTTCTTGGCATCTGTCCTTTCAGCATTTGTTCCTTCATTTGTACTGGCTTTCCTTGATGAACTGTATGGAAAACTTCGCAAGGGTTGTTTCCGTGTACTCCAACAATCTTGAGCTTTGTGCCCAAGGCCACTACAACTATAACATCTCATCATACGACAATATGCAGCAATGTGACCAACATGGTTGCATGTCCAACATCTGACTAAGCTGTTGGAACTTCCAACACTTCTTTGATCAACTTCATTTCTCCATGCCTGAGAGTCTCCTTGACTGTAGGTCTTTGTGTTCTGATCTTCAAATCTTCTTGTTGATGTGTATGAAGGACTCTTCCTTGGTTGACTTCTTTGACTCGCACATTCTAGGGCTTTGTGACCAAACCCACTGCATGTGTAGCATCTCAATGTATGACATGTGGCAGCAATATGGCCTTCTTGTTTGCATGTCCAGCATCTAACCGAGTTGCTTTGTCTTCTAATATTTCTGCTTCCACAATTCATTGCCTTGTGGCCAAAGTTTGAGCAAGAAAAACAATGGCCATTAAATTCATATTCATACCTTGGACCTTGTTTCCATCTTGGAGTTGAATCTTTGCTTTGAGAAATGAGGTCAGCTTCTTGATGTGTTCTTGAACATTCACCATCCTTGTTGTCATGTGCAGGTATATAGGATGCATCCTTGGTCATTGATGGACCAGCATTTGGGGTCTTTGGAGACCACTTGTCTTCTTCTAGATTGTCTTCTACCTTTCTAAACCCAAGACCAAATTTGTCAAAGGGAGACCTTTGGCAATCCAATAATTTATCCAACATGACAGAGTTGTTGTTGAACTTCTCATGATGCTTTGATTTTTCATATCTTCTTCCTGAAATTGACAATCTCAAACTCATGCTTCTGATTCGTCACTTCTTTTTCTTCCAATTAATTTCTTAATGCTTCTTCTATTCTCTTGGCTTCTTCTAGCTGAGTTTTCAGATCAAGATTTGCCTCTCTTACTTCTTCAAGTATTGAATCTTTAACATGGTTCTTTTGTTCTAGGGTTAGATCGATCAAATCAATCTTTAGCTTTCCTTTTTCTTCTTCCTTTTCCTTCAGCAGCTTTAGCCACACTACTCCTTCATGCTTAAGTTTCTTAAGCAACTCCTTTAGTTCAACATTCTTCTTTTGGAGATTATCCATATAATCAAAGGTTGTCATCCTAAACATCTTGTAATCAGATTGATTAAGATCAACTTTGTTCAAGTACCAATCAGCTCTGAGATCTATGTTGCATACATAGTTTATAATTCTCTGTTTAGCTTTCAACATTGCTTCGTCATTCTCAGTAATGGCATTTTCAATTTCATCAAAATAGGCATACTACAATCAAAATTATCCATACCTTTACTGGAGTATGAATCTTCATGCTTGGCATCTTCAGTAGTTTTGATTTCTGCCTCTTATTGTCTTGTTCAGTGTCTTGTCTTTCCTTTTTGTATTCATCCTCCAATTTGAACCAAAGATCCTTTGCTGAAGTGCATTCCCCAATACTTTCTTTGACTGACCTGGGAAGTCCATCCATGAGAAATTTCAGAGCTGTTGTATTGTCCTTCTTTGCATCTTTCTGAGCTACTGCTTTGTCCTTCTTGCTTGATAGATTGGGTGGATTGATAACAATTTCTCAAACTCCAAATTTCTTGAGAGAGGCTTTCATTTTGCTCCTCCAACCAAAATAATCTTTCACATCAAACCTTGGTACATCATTGATGAATTCTTCCTCTGGATCCATACTTATGTCCATGGATCTCCTTCAAGCTTGCAAAAGCTAATGATGAAGGCCGGCTCTGATACCAATTGTTGGACACAATGTTTACACTGAGAGGGGGGTGAATCAATGTAAAGCCAATTTTAAAACTTTTCTTAACTTATCAAAATTAACTACCAATTCATTACTCCACTATTCTACCAATTTCATAATCATTTCATAAACATCTTTCACTTCATCATTCACATATCATAAGCATTTGAATCATCAAGAACCATAACACAAAAGAACACAACACCATATAATTTTGTAATCTTTTTGTATTAGTTTTGGACCGGCTACAACTGTGAGGTAAAATCATCACCTACTGATATGAAAAGCACCTACTCTAAATACAAGACCCTGCCTGGTTTTCTTAGACCCTGCTAAGAAGGGGTTTGAGGTATCCTAACCTCAGATGCAAGTCAAGCTTGCATTTACAATTTAAGCTCACTGTCTCAACACATTTTCATTACTGTCACATCACACCAGCATTTATCTCTAGCACCTCTTCAATCAGCAACTTGTCTCTATCCTCTTCATTTTGTCCAAAAGCATTCTGTCAGGATTAATATCAGCAATTCAGCACATCATTGTCCAAGAGCATATTGTCCTAGAAGGAATATCGGCAATTCACAATCTTCATAATGTCTCAGTCCCAGAGCATTTTGTCCTAGCAATTCACATTCTTCATAAGAGTATTATGTCCACAAACATTCTTCATTCATGTCATCACTTCTTATTCTGTCCATAAGCATCAAAACAGTATCATCAACATTATAGGGTTTGTATCAACATGGTCAAGCTCCAACTCTTCAAACTCTGGCAGACTGTCATCATAAGATATGCAACATCACAGCATAAGTCCAGCATCTTCTATCCATGCATCATTCATATTATTAATAGGCAGATCAACATCAGAGATCTGTCCATAAATTTACAATCTCCATTATGTCATCACTGCCATGTTAAAGATCATTCAACCATATCAGCTCATCTCCATAAATACATAAGCATCAAATATAGTGTCATCATCCACATACACAAGTGTATATCATCATAGAGTTTATATTAGGATTCAACTACGCAAGTTATAGCATCGCTTCATAGTATGCAACTTCATCATCATATAGTGCTTCATATCATCATATCAACATCATCATAAGCAATAGACATCAAGGCACCATCATCCTCATCAATACACCTCTGCATGTTCTTATGCAATCATGTCATTGTATATATATTGATACTGTATTCACTGATATTTTGATTATCGTACAGACTGGTATCTCATGCAACAACATACCTTTCATCATTACTTCATAACTATGTGTGTTACTGTAAAGATGCCACTTCATCACTGTCATGTCAAGTCTGCTCATACACATGTTTGATTACTGCCACTTCTTTGCTGTCTTCCTCCTGAGATAGTAAGGCCATGTAGTCTGACACTTCTATGGAAGAATCAAGGAGATATGTAGAGATCTCAAAAGGTTTACTGCTATTTAGATGATCTTAGAAACTCAGTACTTCATATAGAGCACACACCACTTTATCAACCTTAATGTTTTAAGGTCTTCAACTAGGATCAATGTTCATTGGCTTGCATCATCACAATATTACATATTCACTGTATGCACAGCATGCATCTTCATACTGTATCATAATAGTATAACACACAACATTAAACATACCTTGTGTAGATCCTCATGAAGTGTATGTATCTTACGCATACAAATGTGTCACTGTATATCACTTCATCTCTGTATTCTTGGCTGAGTATGACTCCTCCTGTAGATGGCTTAAATCTTTGTCAAACCCAAGCAAGTCCAAGATTTGATCTTGACTGCTGCTGCAATTTGGAGATTAGGGCATCATTTCTTTGTCTAATATGTCAAACATTGTCAATACAGAGATGAGAACACTGTCTAACAGCCCTAAACCATGACTGAGTATTTTGGGACTGTTTATACCCACTGCTACTTGATACACACTTGAATATATGGTAGCTGCTACAATAAATTAAGGCCACAAAAAAACACCAAAAATGTGTACTGCTGCTGCTGCAATATTCACCACTGAAATATTACTTCATCACTTGCACTGTGTGCTCAGTCACTTGACTGCTGCAAAAAAAATCAGACTGTAAAAAAAATCTTTGACTGCTGCCTCCGAATTTACCTCAGTCACTTGACTACTACAAAAAAGTCAGACTGTAAAAATTCTTTAACTGCTGCCTCCGAATTTACCTCAGTGAAATACCCCAGAAAATCACCGAGCTCATTCCAAATTCCACTCTAAAAAATGAAATCGTTGGTAGGTTATTTATACTGTTTTTTTTTGTAATTTTTTTGAGCCGACTTGTATTAAAAAACAATTTCTATTTTTATTTAATTTTTTTATTTTTTATCTGGAGCCGACTTGTTGTATCTTTAATTTTTATTTTTAAATTTCTTTTTGACTGAGTCGTGCCATTCAGCCACGTTGGAACTTCAAGAGTGTTAGATGCCATAATGAATTAGGGCTTGTTCAAACGTTGTGTGTGGGCTTCTTCAAAAGTGTAAGGGTGTCATCATCATCAAAATGGACTCCAACCCATCAACATGCAACAAGGACAAGTATAAGGGCTTCTTAGGCTTGTTCATAGCACCAAGGGCTTCAATAAAGCATCAAGGGCTTTACTAAGAACTCAAGGGTTCCAAAGGCATCAAAGACCTCAAAAAGGGTATTAAATACAACATCACCAACAACCATGTGCATTAAGGACTTCTTCAATGTTTCAAGTGTTGCTTCAATTGTGGGCTTCTATGTGGGTTGCATCACCAACAAGTGCATCAAGCCACAATAAGTAAGAGGGTAATACGACCACCTCCAAGGGCTTCATGACCTCTGCAAGGGCATCAAGGTCTTCATCAGGGATTCCAAGTCTTCATGGGCTTCTTCATCAAGCAAGGGGCTTCATAGGCTTCTTTAACCACCTCAACCATACTAGGAGACTCTCAAGGGTCAAGATCCATCATGAAATCATCTGTGGGGAAGATGGGTCTTCTCATGGGGTACTATGATACCATCCGAGCATGAATGACCAAAGAATGGGTCATTAATGCTTCTCCAACCCATCTAGTGCTTCTCCATCGTCCATCAAGACTTCAAGGCCATCTCCAAGGTCTTTAACACCATCAGCAGGGTCTTCAACCTCTTCAGCAAGGTGGTGCAATCAAGATCCAATCTTGTGGGTACAGGGACCTTGTCGACTGGTTACAAGGTGCTTCAAAGCACAGACCCATTCTATAAGGGATCCTAGGTTCTGCACGTGGGACTTGGTGGCATCAATGATGACCTTATGGGGCCATTGCAAGTCCATGTTGGCATCAATGACAATTTCATCAACAACGAGCAGGGAGCTTCTACAAGCTCCCGACCATGTGGAGGCCAAAATCATAAAAAAATTGTTGAAAATCAATTGAATCTATCAATAATGTCATATTTTTTATTTTCAAGGTTACATCAATAAAGAGGGCTCACACCTCTTAAATGTTTAGAATCTTTAGATCCATTCACACTCAAAATACAAGCTACAAGTGTACGTAATTGAATACAAATGGATCTTTCTACAATACTAAGATATTGAACAACTTTAATTCATGTCTCAAATGTTTATAGCTAGCTTAGGTTATTCATACTGATTGATATAGCAATTTAGGATCATAAACCACATCAAATTCAAAATACCAAAAAAATTGAAGGTTTGTTAGTTGAACTTAAAACAATCAAGTTCATTCACATTAGAACTAAGTAGTAGTTACCATAAAAAAATGTAGAGGCACCCAACTACTAAGCATTCTTAGGAACAACCCGTGGGGGGCACAGCAAGTGGTAAATTGGAAATGTTGTGAATGGTTGTAAATGGAAGGTTTCATGTTCAAATCCCCCCAAATTGACCTGTTTGTCATGGTTCGAGCTTTGTAGATGCACCTAGGGGTATAGTGGTAGCGGCATTGGACCCCTGAACCCCGTGTCACGCGAGTACGAGCCCCGTCCCCAGTTGTCGATTCCCCAAGTCAAAAAAAAAACTCTTAAAAGCAACAATATAGATGGAGTTGGAACAAGGAATTATAAAAAGATAGAATCTGATGATTTATGAAGCTATTGGTGCTTCGTACGCATATATGCAATCTGCCTTTACAAACTCATACAATGGGATTTGTATAATGTGGACCTAGAGGAGTGAGCAAATTTAAAAGGATTGAATTTCATGACACTAGTAGAGGCTTAAGAGGATAAAATAGTTTAAGCTATGAAATTAATCAATTATGTTTTTTTAACTCTATTTTTTTTAAATATATTTTAAAATATTAATATACATTATTTTCGCTCCCAACCCTACGTTCCCTGCAAATTTGGGCAAAGCTTCTAGCCGTACCGAATACTCATACCCGCGTACCCAACATACCAACGTTCCAGAAACTTGTGCAACATAGGTTATTCATTAAATGATTAAAATAATCAAGTAATAATTTAAGAAATGAAGGAATTAATAAGGGTAAGTAAAGATAAATAAATCAAAACAAAAAGGTGGTTAAACTTTGAAGAGATGATGAATAATAGGTTTCCATGAATGGCTTAGTTTGTATTCCTCTTCCTTGTTAAAAGTGTTAGGGTGTTTCTCGATTTCAAGGGCTTCACTGATAAGAAAAGAAGTGTAATGGGAACCGGGGCTAAGAGTTTGGTTTGATCAAAGCAGATCGAGTGTTTGGATATGTGAGAATGTTCTGCAACCAAAACCTAATTAGTATTTATTCATCACAAGATCCTCAATCTCTCTATCTATTCTTGAGCTCTTATTATCCCTGAAAATGGATGAAGTTGTAAATTTTCCTTTAATATTCAAACTAGGGCTAAACAGTGCATGCAAATCTCTACTGATAACCACAAATGAATATCTTTTACTATATGCAGCGGAATATAAAACTGAGAAATAAATCACAATATTGACACTATTATTTTGGGTATGGAAACCCCCGGAAAAACCCAAGATGGGAAAACCGGTGCAACAGTCAGATATAGATTTTATCATGAGAAAATATGGAGCGTTTACAATACTGCAAATTCACCCAAACCTAGCGAATGCAGTTACACGGCAGAATCACTGGGAAAAACCCCAGCTAAACCTCCGCACCCTCCTGCGTGAGTGTACAGCCCAGCTGTACGAAGCTCGGTGATCCTGCTGCTCGCTCCTCCGTCTTCCCAGCTAAATCCTTTGTCTGACTTTTTCTCCCTGTTTGTATCCTGTCTCTGTTGGAATACAAGTGTGTGTCCTCTCCACCAATTGATCTCTCTTTTATAACTTTAGGTAAAGCGAAAACCCTAATTTCACCTTCACTTTAACTAGTGTTTCACTAAAGTTAATAAACAATTGGATCACTTTAGTTATTTTCCAAAGTAAACTTAGGAAAAATAATTAAATACAATTGGCTTCCTAATTTAAGTCTTCTGCATGCAGAAAGACCTTCCTTGTTGCTGCTAGTTGAACACTCCCTCTCAACGAGGAAGGGATTCAGTAGCAACCCCAACTTATCCCTGAACTTCACAAAACTCTATCTGCAAAGTGCCTTGGTGAAAATGTCTGCCACCTGCTCATTTGTCTGTATGTACTCTAACCGAATGGTTCCTCTCTGAACACAATCTCTCAAGAAGTGGTATCTACTGTCTATGTGTTTGCTCTGGTCATGGAACACTGAATTCTCAGATGGCCTAATGCCACTCTGATTATCACAATGAACTACTATAGACTCTAGCTCACACTCGAACAACCCTGCAAGTAACTTCCTCAACCACATACCCTCACAAGCAGCCATGCTGGCTACCATGTACTCAGCCTCTGCCAAGCTCAATGCAACTGACTTCTGCTTCCTGCTGAACCAAGAGACAACCCCTAATCCAATGCTGAAACAGCAACCTGAAGTACTATTCCGATCCTCTACACATCCTGCCCAGTCAGCATCTGCGAAACCTTCTAACTGTACACTCCCCCTGCGCTCATAAACCAATCCATACTCCATTGTACCTCTGATGTAGCGAAGTATGTGCTTCGCAGCCGTCCAATGCACTCTCCGATGGTCCACCATGAACTAACTCAAAGAGTTGACTGCAAAGTTGATGTATGGTCTAGTGTTGACCAGATACATAAGAGATCCAATAAGCCAAGGTAGGATCAAATTCGTCTGACCCTGATGCATCAATTTTCCTCTAGTTTGAAACTAGAGGTATGGCCATAGGCTTGCAGTCCTTCATCCCTAATCTCTTCAGGATCTCAACCGCATACTTCCCCTGACCAATGAAGAAGCATCCATCTTTCTCCCAAACCTCCAAGCCCAAAAAGTAATGCATCAGCCCAAGGTCTTTCATCTCAAACTCCACTGCAAGATTAGACTTGCAGTCTCCAATCAGCCTCTCATCTCTTGTCAAAAAGAGATCATCCACATATAGGACCAGTATGAGAGGCACCTCACCTGTCAAGAAGTACAGGTTGTGGTCAGCCTCACTCCGCTGAAATCCCATCTCCCGTAGATAGTTGTCAATCCTCAAGAACCATGCTCGAGGTGCCTGCTTGAGCCCGTAAAGAGCTCGATGCAGTCTGCATACATGCGTCTCCCTGTTCTCCACATCAAACCCCTCTAGATGCTCAATATATACCTCCTCCCCTATCACTCCGTTGAGGAAGACGGTCTTGACGTCCATCTGATGGACTCGCTAACCCATCTCTGCTGCTAAAGACATAATGGTCCGAATAGAAAAATACCTGGCTAAAGGGGCAAAGGTCTCCTTATAATCAATACCCTCCTTCTGTGAAAACCCCTTTGCCACAAAGCGCACCTTGTACTTAGCCACGCTTCCGACTGCTGCATGCTTCACCTTGTAGATCCATCTGGATCCCACCACCTTTTTCCTTGTGGCCTCGGCACAACCTCCCATACCTGGTTTTTCATAATGGAGTCATACTCCTCAACCATAGCCTCCAGCCACACATCATGTTGTGCAACCTCCCCGAAGTTGGAAGGTTCAGAGTTAATCAACTCTGTCATCAGTGCCATGTAACTAAGCCTCTCTGGTGGTACACTCCGTCAAAAAGTTCTCTGTGCAGGATCTACCTTCCTAGAAACTTGCACTATGGACCTAAACCACTTAGGCCTTGGCCTAATGTCAACCTGTTGCGGCTATTGGATATCCGTCTCCTGCTGCAGCTCATCCTTCAAGTCAATGACTGAAGGATCCTGTCCACCTGACTCCCTCTGACCACCAGAACCTGTGCCCTAAGTCTGTACCTGTACCTATAGATTTGGCTCCTCCAACTTAATCCCTGTGTCCTATGCCAGCTGCTGCTCTGCTGGTAAGTCCATAGATCTCTGCAAGGCCCTGTCCTCATCGAACTGGACATTCCTACTTACAATGATCCTCCTGCGAGCAGAAATGTAAACTCTATATGCCTTCGAAATCTCATTGTAACCAACAAGTAACCCCTTCTCTCCAGAAGGGTCCACCTTCTTCCTATTGTCAGCGTGAACATGACAATAGCAGACACTGCCGAATATGCAAATGTGACTCACATCTAGCCTAGTGCCTGTGAAGACCTCCTCTGGTGTCTTCCTCCCCAAAGTTGTGTGGGGACACCTATTCTGAATGTACACTGCAATCTTGTATGCCTCGGCCCAAAGGAATAGTGGAAATCCCTGATCAAATAGCATGGCCTTGGCTACTCCAACCATAGTCATGTTCTTCCGCTCTGCAACTCCATTCTGCTGTGGGGTATGGGGTACAGTGTGCTCCTTCTTGATCCCCTTTGCCGAACAATACTCCATGAAATCATTGGAGGTGTACTCAACCCCGTTGTCTATCCTCAACACCCGAATCTTCTTTCCTGTTTGGCTCTCCACGAGAGTCTTGAACTCTCGAAACTTCTCAAAGACCTTTGACTTGGCCTTCAGGAAATAGATCCAGGTCTTCCTGGAATAGTCATCAATGAAGGTTACGCAGTAACTGTAACCGCTGAACGAATGGACACTCATAGGTCTGCATACATCAAAATGCACCAAGTCCAAGAGCTCCTTAAACTTGTGCTCACTCTGTGGAAAAGGCTTCCTGATGTTCTTCCCCAAAGCACAACCCTTGCAGTGGTTATGCTTTTCCTCCTGTACCTGAGGAACTCCAATGACTGCCTGTCTCAAATGCTTCAGTGCTCCATGATGTAAGTGTGCCATCCTCCTATGCCACAACTCACCCTAGTTGTTGTTGTTGTTGCTGACTAGATCCTTTGTAGGCTCCACAAGTGTAATTTGTACACTTTCCCGCTCCTTCTGCCAATCACCCGATCCAAGCTCCTATCTGACCCCTTGGGCCTAATATACACTCTATGGTCACGGAACTTCATGTGATATCCCTTGTCCTCCAGAGTGGAGACTAATATAAGGTTCTTGGTTAGTCCTGGAACATATATCACATCAGCAAAACTGAGGGGTTTTCCAAACTCCCTCTCAAATGAAACAGTGCGAACTCCCTGCGCCTAATACCGCACATCATCACCCAGCTCAATGTGGATCCCTATTCCAACCTCCTGCAAGTCTCTAAAGAATCTCTTCTGTCTAGTCATGTGACTAGATGCTTCACTGTCAATGTACCATATGTTGCTCCTTGTGGTGCTTGCCATGCAAGCTATCAAACAAATATCCTCTTCGAAGTTCCCGCTGAACTCATCCACCTCTGCAGATCCAGCCATCAGAGTGTTACTCTTCTTTTTCCTGTCTGGGCACTGGGAGGCAAAGTGTCCCTGCTTGTGGCAGATAAAACACTTGACCTTTAACACGTCATGGTTCTTCTTACCATCTTTCTTCCTCTTTACCTTCCCCTTGCTCTTCCCTGTAAGGGCTAGAGCCTCCTCATCCACAATCTGTGGGGCACTGTTGGATGAGCCTGATCCTTGACCCATGCAGCTCTCCTCCTACACAAAGTCATCCCATAGTCTCTGCCAATCAGGGAGCTTCTCACTAGCCACAACACATTTTGCATCACTGACGTCCAAGATCCTTGTGATCCTTTCTTTCCATGTAGGAAAGTTATGAGCACCCTCGAGTCTATTCTCAACTCTCAACTACACGGCCATAGTGAAGTGTACCTGTCGAACCCTAGATCTCCAATCTAAGTTTGTGTCTTCAATAAACCTGCCCCTGATCTATCACTGTTGCTGCAAATATTCCAGCTTTAGCTCACCAGAGCTCTGATACCATGTAAATTTTCCTTTAATATTCAAACTATGGCTAAAAAGTGCATGCAAATCTTTTACAGTATGCAGCGGAATATAAAACTGAGAAATAAATCACATCACATCACAATATTGACACTATTATTTTGGGTATGAAAACCCCCGGAAAAACCCAAGATGGGAAAACCGGTGCAGCAGTCAGATATAGATTTTATTATGAGAAAATATGGAGCATTTACAATATTGCAAATTCACCCAAACCTGGCAAATGCAGTTACATGGCAGAATCACTGGGCAAAACCCCAGCTAAACCTCAGCACCCTCCTGCGTGAGTGTATGGCCCAGCTGTACGAAGCTCGGTGATCCTGCTGCTCGCTCCTCCGTCTTTCCAGCTAAATCCTCTGTTTGACTTTCTCTCCCTGTCTATATCTTGTCTCTCTTGGAAAACAAGTGTGTGTCCTCTCCACCAATTGATCTCTCTTTTATAACTTTAGGTAAAGCGAAAACCCTAATTTCACTTTCACTTTAACTAGTGTTTCACTAAAGTTAATAAACAATTAGATCACTTTAGTTATTTTCCAAAGCAAACTTAGGAAAAATAATTAAATACAATTGGCTTCCTAATTTAAGTCTTCTGCATGCAAGAACACATGCATGCAGGAAGACCTTCCTTGTTGCTGCCACTTTAACAAAAAGGGGGTTAAACTTTGAAGAGATGATGAATAATAGGTTTCCATGAATGGCTTAGTTTGTGTTCCTCTTCCCTGTTAAAAGTGTTAGGGTGTTTCTCAATTTCAAGGGCTTCACTGATCAGACAAGAAGTGTAATGAAAACCGGGGCTAAGAGTTTGGTTTGATCAAAGCAGATCCAGTGTTTGGATGTGTGAGAATGTTCTGCAACCAAACCCTAATTAGTATTTATTCATCACAAGATCTTCAATCTCTCTATCTATTCCTGAGCTCTTATTATCCCTGAAGATGGATGAAGTGTCCACTCGAAACGTCAAACTCAAAAATTTGGACCCAGTTAATTCCAGAAATGAGATACATATATGTGATAACCTTAAAGTGCCCTAACTGTTTTTCACTAATGAAAAACTTGTATCATTTCAGCCCACTACTGCATAATTATCTAGAAAACTAAATGAGTGAATTAATGCAATTTTCTATCAGTTTGTTCTTGAATGATTCCAAATTAAATGCTGTAAGTTGGCTACATTTAGCGAAATGATTGCAATTTGAGTGTTGTTGATATTCTCCCAGATTGGGCGAAGCCGAATTTCCCGCATCCAGGAAATGACATATAAAAAAAACATCTCAGACAAATTTACTTATGTATCTCTGCACTGGGTTAAATATTCTGAAAACCAAGAAAAGTAAATGCACTCGAATCCTTCCATGAAGTGGCCCTTAGTGACTCCAAAATGGTCTTGATTATAGTAAAAAGGGATTGCAGACTTTACCTTTTTGAGCTTATACATGAGCTTCTCCTCGGGTGTCATCCGCTCGTATTCTTTCTTCTTTTTCCACCGGAAATGTTTAAGCCATTTGGCAACCGCCCTCCTTCCTTTGAGCTTTCTCCTCTTCACCTTGGGTTTCTGCTGTGCCTTCTTGCGTTCTTCCGGTCTCTCGTTTCTCAGGGCAGCATCGATGCTCAAGCTTTTGGTAAGTAAGGCATTACAAACTGGAAAATGGACGAATCCTTTGCCGTTGAGCTCGGGCTTGGAGTACCTGAGCCCGACCTTGTAAAACCCACCAGACAAACTATTCAATAGTTGAAAGCCCATTACGGGTTCACGTCTCGGCAAACTACTAGTACGTGGGAGTTGAAGAAAGGGATAAGTACCTGTTCAGATAGTTTACGGCGGGTCTCCGCTCCAACATGCGAGTGGGCTCTGGTGTAGCCGTACAATAGAGCCGAAGGAGATCTTTCAAGGACTTTCTCATGTTCGGAGCCATGATAAAACGGTATGGTCTTACAACATACGCTTCCATTTACAACCAGAAGACTTCCCCAGGGACCAAAACCAGAACAGAAATTCCTTTATGGCAACAATCTATAGTTTTCTACTGTTCCATAGACCTATTGACGGGCTATAGCACCCCTTTCCGTAAACTATTTCAATTTCTATTTTTCATATGGAAAATATAGATTACTCTTATTCAACCATACCATACTCAAAAGCAGAAGAACTTTGATATAGTGTAAAATGAGAGAAAGTTGTTTGCATGTAGATAATATAATTAATGTGTTGAAAATAAATTTAGTGAATTTATGATATGCATAATATAATTTATATGTTAAAAATATAGTTAAATATATATTAATTTGCATTTGTTATTTTTTTTATTGGTTATTAATTTCACTCTTTAAATATAAAGCATGTTGAGTACATATAAAGCATATTGTATTGTGTTGTTTCATTTAGGCAATTTACTTTTGGTTCTTTCTATAAGCTTTTTCACCCATGTCATGACAATCCTCCTCGTGACAAGAAAGTAGATTGTGGCTATACAAGAAAGAATTGTGATACATGTGTTTGGATTTGATACTCAACCATTACTCTCTTGTAGATCATTTGTGGACTGTGACACCTTCGTATGTTCATGGTTGTGCAAAGTTTCTCATGCTTATTGAACTTTCATCAAAACCACATTGTTATTCATTCAATTATAGGTTTGTCGATGATACTATCCCTCATTCATATAACCCGAATGACAACATATTTGGGTTGAAATATTTGTTGTGTGGTTGCCATTGAATTTATACATTTGTCGAGGTTACTATCCCTCATTCATCTAACCTGAATGACAACATATTTGGGATGAAACCTGAATGACAACATATTTGGGATGAAATTCTTAATGTGTGGTTTCCATTGAATTTACACATTTCATTTTACTTGCTATCAATTATATAGGCATTTGCAACTAAGTTTGGGTGTTTCATTGCTCTGAAGGAGCAAGTGTCACAAAGCTAGATTTGAAACGAGGTGGAAAGGATAACAACATTTTTCTAAACCACTCAATATACACTCAATTGACTAAGGTATACTAGTATATTAATTGTGTATTAAAAATAAAGAATTAATAATAGCTACAAATAATTCTCGTTATAGTAGTTTCAATTTTTACACCATAACTTTAATCATAATCATAGTAGTTTCTATTTTTATATGGTCAACATTTTTTTTCTTTTTTAAATAAGAGAATCATATCTAAGTGATGGCACTCTCTATTTTTATGAGAGTGGACCAAAGAAGAGAGTGAGACATTTATTGGCTTCAAAGGATTTCATTTTGGTTTTAAGGATCCTTTATAGGATTTCTCTTTGTTTGATTTTAAAAGTTTTTTTATTACTAAGGTAGATTAATAAATATATTTATTTATTTATTAGAAAATTATAAAAAAGAAAGTTGCTAAATGACTAGTTACATACATCAAAAAGAAAGCTGCTAAATGACTAGTTACATATATCAGAGCTAAATAGTGAATCACAACTCTTTTAGTCATTCCTTATGGTTTAGCTTTATGTTTATATATCGTTGTTGAGCAAGCTTTATGTTTATATATCGTTGTTCAGCACTTTTATTTTATCAATTTAGGGAACTTATATTATCTTGTTCTAGTTATTTTATCAATGTAGGGCATTTATTTGTTCTTGTTTATATATCAATTTTTTAATAATTTTATTTATATTTAAATGTGTTTTTTTTGTTAATATATGTAATTGTTAATATTATTCTATATTTTTGGTGAAGGTTTATAGACGAGGCTGGAGGCTGGATCGAGACAGGATCTGCATGCTGGAGCGTGGAGCACGAGGCTGGAGCGATCTGCATGCTGGAGCACGTGAGGAGAGCAAGACTGCGACCTGCTGGCTGTGTGATTGGTCAGCTTACTGAAGGCGACCTGAGCTCGTGAGAGGTATTGGAGGAGCTGGATTTCTTGGATCCAGACTTGGCAAAGGAGGATCCCTGATCTTCGAGGTCCAGCCAGGCTCCTGCAGGTGGGATTGCTGTCAGAGGCTGCTCTGGCAATGCTGGAGGGCTAATGACGGGTAATCCGATTCCTGGAGAGGACCGAGATCCAATCCAGGCACCCCATCTGGATGATTTTGATCGCTTAATTTCTTCATACAACAAGAGATCTGGCAAAGTCGAAACCCCAAAATTTGTCAAGCGGCTAGAAGATGTGCCAGAAGTTGCTCTTCCTCCGGAGGAAACCATCCGGGTAGCTCTCTCCCTGGCAGATCGAGCTCTGATCGGCCAATTCACTGGGCTATGGCCTTCACCCAAAACTACGGACGGCTGGGTTCAAAGGAACTGGCGACCCCTTATCACAAACAATGTCGCTTCCTACTCCGTCGGACGAGGTTATTTCCTCTTCGACTTCGAATCCAAGGAAGATAAGGAGCTGATCTTCAGGAATGGGCCCTACTTCATGGGGCCGCAAGGCCTTTATCTTAACAGGTGGACACCTGATTTCGACCCTGAAGCTGACATCCCAAAAGCAGTGCCTGTCTGGGTCAAGTTGCCTAACCTCCCCATGCATTGCTGGAACCCAAAATCCCTCCAAGCCATAGGGAATGCGCTGGGGAACTACATAGATATGGCAAGTCCAAAAGACCAATACGCCTGTGCCCGTATTTGCGTCGAGGTCGACCTCGAAGCAGGCCTCCCTGAAGCTATCAAATTAACCGTGGGAAGCTGGTCCCATTTCCAAAAACTTGTTTATGAACAACTACCATTCAAGTGCAGGGGATGCCATGAGTACGGGCACTTCATCCGCAACTGCCCTAAGAAGACCGAGACTCAGCAAGACAAGGCGGAAGGGTGGCAAAAAGTGTCTATATCCAAAACCAAACAGCAATCCGGAAAAGGCCCAAATAAGGGTGAGGAAACCATTGGAACCAGGGTCACTAATCTAGAGGGATCATCAGAAGCATCCAAGGCTAAAGAAACAGTGGAAGTCAGGGAAGATCTCATTGAAATAGGTGAGAAATCCAGCAATGAAGGCAATAAAGATACGGAAGCAGAAATACCAGCTCAGCACTTGAAGGATCAAGACGAAGAAATAGCACCGATCAACGCAGGGGAAACCCTGGGGAAATCAGAGGAAGACTCTGGATCGGAGGAAGAGGAAGAGGAAGAAGGAGAAATCGAAATAACCACGCCAAGAATGTCTAAAACAAAGGGAAGGAAATCCAGGAAAGAATTAAGAGAGCAAGCAACCTATAAGGATAAGTTGCAAGGCTCCTAGCTAACATTGGAAAAACTCCTGAAATCCACCAGGAACACCCGCCAGCAAGGCCATGCCCAGAAAGGGATGCCTTCGCACTCCAAAAGTAAGTAATGAGGATCCTCTCCTGGAACTGCAGAGGTCTTGGAAGTAAAATCAAGGAAGAAGCAATGTTAGATCTATCTTCTTTACATCAGCCCGGCATCTTGCTGATCCAGGAGACCAAGATGGAGGAAGCTCTCTTCCTCCAAGTCAGTCAAAAATTTTGGAAAAGTAAAGGGAAAGCAGCAATAAGCTCAAGAGGGGCTTCTGGCGGCATAGGAACCTTGTGGAATGATAAGGAATATGACACTGTTGCCATCAAGTACAGCAATCATTGGATCCTCACCCAGCTAAGGGATAAAGCTTCGAACACCCTGGTAAGCATCTTCAATGTCTACGCTCCCAACTCTATTGCTAAAAAAAATTCCTGCTGGAATCTCTTGCGGGAGGAAAAGAACAATCTGCAAGGTAACATCATTATTGCAGGTGATCTTAATATCACCCTAAGTCAGGAAGAAAAGCGAGGTGGGTCTATGGTCAGGGATCCCATAAGGGAGACCGTAGATGAAATCATCCTGGATTGGGATCTAATGGACATTAAACCAGCTTCTGGTAAGTATACCTGGAACAATAAAAGGCTAGGGCCTGGGCATATTGCTGCAAGACTAGACAGGTTCCTGGTCCAGGACTCTTTTCTTTTGCTGGGACTGAATATATCCTCCAAAATTCTGCCATTTGGAGTCTCTGACCACAAGCCAATTCTCCTTGAGATGGCTATAAACAAGAACTGGGGCCCAATCCCATTCAGGTTCAATCCTCTGTGGGCAAATCACTCAGATTTCCATCAAATCGTGGCTGACTCGTGGGCCCCCTCGGTCACTGGATCTCCCTTTTACGTTTGGGAGGAAAAAATCAGAAGGTTGAAAAATCGACTTAAACGTTGGGCCAAGGCTATTCCTTCACCCTCAGATCAAAGAACCCATGCAGCGCATGAGCTAGCGTCCCATCAGGCCTCCTTGGAGAATAAATTCGTGGGCGCAGAGGATTTTCACAAGGAAGCTATTTTACAAGCGAACCTCCATAAAGCCTGCAAAATTGAATCTGATTGGTGGAAAATTAAAGCTAGATGTGATTGGCTGGCTGATGGAGATAAGAATTCGAAGTATTTCCATAAGCAGGTAGCTGCCAGGAACAACTTCAACTGTGTTAAAGAAATTCATCACCAGGATCGCACTATCACCAGCCAGGAAGATATTAAAAAAGAAGCCTCTAGGCATTTCAGTGAACTCTTCACGGCCCGGCCTGTTGTAGAAGACGCTGATCTCATGAATCTGATTCCCAACTCCATTAAAAATAGCGATAATGAATCTCTCACCCAGGCAATTTCGCTGGAGGAGATCAAGACTGCCGTAGATGGAATGAAGGACGATAGAGCCCCGGGGCCTGACGGGTTTAACGCTACCTTCATTAAGATTTGCTGGAACATCATCAAGAAAGACTTACTTAAGATGGTAAGGAAGTCCCAGAGCTGCAGGAAAATCGGTGGAAGCACCAATTCTGCATTCCTGGATTTAATTCCCAAAGAGCAGGGGGCCAAATCCTTTGACAGGTTCCGGCCTATCTCTTTGTGGAATATAGGCTATAAAATCATCACTAAGGTAATGCCAGGCAGACTCAAGCATATCCTTCCGAGACTGATCCCTGAGAACCAAGGAGGATTTTTCAAAGGCAGGAAGATCTGGGAAAACATCATCTTAGTCCAAGAGGCTATACACTCCAGCTTGAAGAACGGTCATAAGGGAATGGTGGTCAAAATTGATCTTGCCAATGCCTTCGACAGGGTTAGCCATCCCTTCCTCTTCCAGGTGATGCAGAAATTTGGATTTGCTGATAATTTTTTCTCTTGGGTCAGGGCTTGTATCAGCAATCCGTGGATTGCCCCGCTTGTTAATGGTAGAGCTGCCCCCTTCTTCCTTGCTTCGAGAGGCCTGAGGCAAGGATGCCCGCTCTCTCCCCTCCTTTATGCCATACAAGCCTCTGTTTTAAGTTTTCAGCTAGAGGCCGCCCGGCTTGACTAGGATCTCCCTGGAATCCAAATGGCTAGAGGCATCAAGGATATTAACCACGCGCAATTCGCGGATGACACTATTTTACTTGGTGGTGCTAGTACCATTATAGCTCGGCGATTCAAGTCTGAACTGAATCGTTTCTGCCTAGCTTCTGGAGGCCAAGTCAACCTTAGGAAAAGCCAGGTCTATGGTTGGAATATCAATCCAAGAGAAATGTCAGATATCTCCCGGAGCCTCAACATGGGCGGGGTCACAACCTGGGAGTCCTTCAATTACCTGGGGGTACCCATCTTCAAAGCCAAGGCCAAGAGCTCAGCCTGGAACCCAGTTGTGGAAAAAATTAAAAACAAAATCCAAGGATGGGGATCAACCTGGTTAAACTTGGCTGGGAAGGTAGTTTTAATCAAGGCAGTCTTGAACAGCTACCTGATCTATCAAAGTTCTCTCCTTCTGGCTCCGGTCAAAACCATTAATCAAATTGAAGGACTGATGAGGTCCTTTCTCTGGCAAGGGGGCAGTGCTGGAAGAAGCAAGAAGTTTGCGTTGGTGAGCTGGAAAACTATTAAGCTTCCGAAGTCTGGAGGAGGCTTGTACATCAGAGATCTCAGAACCCAAAATTTGGCTGTGGGAGCCAAGCTGATCTGGAATCTGCTAGGACCCAAGCCTTCCTGGTCCAGTCTAGTATTGAAAGCAAAGTATTTCAGGGGATCACGGACCAGATGTCTTGAAGGTGCTCAAGTGATCCAGAATGGGTCCTCCATTTATAAAATTTGTCTTAAAGCGCTGCCTCATTTCATGAACGGGCTGTACTGGGTCCCAGGCAATGGGAAACTCATCAATCTCTGGGAAGACACAGTTCTAGGTAAAATTCCGCCCCATCTTCCTCGCCTGCAGCAAAGAATGGAAGTGCTGGGGATGAAAACAATATGGGACATCTCCACGTGGGAGAACTCAGGGAAACAGTGATGGACTGGCTGGAAAATTTCAGAAATTCCTGATGAGTTCGATGTAGAAAAGGCACAGCTTATCGATCATCTGGCTGGTATAGCCCCAATTCGCCAAAACAGAAGGGACAATCGTGGTTGGGGAGACCATACAGGCAAGTACTCTACCTCTGAAGGCTATCAACGATTTTCAGCTAATTTCAACGTCCCTGCCAATCCCAAAATTTGGAATTACAACTGGAAAATCAAATCGCTGCCCAAGATTGATCTCTTTGTATGGACGCTTCTGCATGGACGAATTCTCACTGGAGAGAATTTGGAAAGGAGAGGGATCGAGGGGCCCTTTAGATGCCCCCTATGTGTAGTCGAGGGAGAAACTACAACGCACCTGTTCCTAAAGTGCTCATATGCCAAATCAATATGGAAGGACGCGCTGGAATGCTGGGGAGGAATAAAGAGAATGCCGGTAAGCATCCATGACTGTTTTCACAATTGGGAAAATTTTTACCAGGGTGAACTGACCGAGAAGAAGGGTGTAAGAACCTACTGGGGTGTATTTCCAAAAATTATTTGCTGGTGTTTATGGAATGAAAGGAACTACAGGATATTTCAGGGGAAAAATCATCCCACGTGGAAAACAGCTGCCAAAGTTCACGCCTTGGTCATGGAGGTTATAAGAATTTCAAAAGATCCCCAGCAATAAAGGCTCTCTAACAGACAAAGAAAAGGAGTGCATTCAAAGTCTCAAGCCACTAGCTGATAAAATTGTTGATACTAAGAAATTGGAGGAGTGGGAGATCAGGATGGATAACTCTCAATTCGGCAATTGGCTAAAAGAGAGAAAACTTTTTAAACTCTTCTTTGACGGGGCTTCCAAAGGGAACCCAGGAAAGGTCGGGGGTGGTGGAGTCATCATCAATCCAGATGGGGAAGTCGAGGTGGAATACAGTTGGAATATTGGTTATGAAACTAATAATATGGCTGAGGCCTATGGGTTATGGCAAGGCCTAAAGCAACTTCTGGTCAAAAAGGTGGATACGGTTATGGTCTTCGGGGACTCCAGGATTATCATCCAGGCAATGAATGGCGGTAGGAAAGCTGATAACATCAGGATCGATAGATTGACAAGAAGAATTAGGTCCATCATCAAGCTGTTTAGAAATGTCTGCTTCTATCACATACTCAGGGATCTTAATGGTTTGGCGGACAATGCAGCCAATAAAGCCATTGATGCGGAACTAAACGGCCTAATTGTTAATTCGGTTGTTACAAGTGACATCCCTCCTTAGCTCCTTGGATGGTCTTTGACTGATTGTAATGGTTCCTAGGTGATTGTAATTTTGTGCCTTTCTTCAGCGGCCAATTGCTGTTTTTAATAAATCCATAACCGTTCCTGTTAAAAAAAAAATATATTATTCTATATTTTTATTTGTGTTTAAATCTGTTTTTTCCATTAATTTATATAGTGGTTAATATTATTTTAAAAAACAGATTCTATATTAAGTTTAGGAATATATATTTAAGATGACAAACAATAAAGAATAAAGATTATGAGTGCTTTATTTGGTTTTTTTAAACTGATATTACATATAATGGAAGAGTAAAGAATGTGTGAGTGTTTTATTTATTGATCAACCTATTAAAGCTTCCAAATGAGTGATATATATTTATTTTCACATCTATGTATCAACAAAAATTTTACCATAAGTTTAAACCCTTAACCTAAACCCACACGTGACCTATCCATCATAAACTTGTACCAATCATAAGAATAAAGTTGTACCAATCATATTCACGATCAAAACTTAAAATATGTAAAATATTACCTGTCATGTGTTGTATACTTAAAATATTTAAAACATTACATGTCGTGTGTTGTATCCAATACTTATGAAACCACAAAGCATCCACCTCTACATTCATAATAATAATTGTGGACTATGTTGACCCTAACAGATACACACAGAGTGGGCGGATGGAGTGGGGGAAGGAAACATATTAAGGAAGGAGTTGAGCTTTTACAATGCACCAAAATGCTACAAAGACCACCATGTTTCTTATTACTTTTGTATTAATTATATTAACATAGATTTAATGAAATTATTTTCCATATCTGTGAATCGTAATTTTGGAGGGTGGGTAGTATTAGAATTTTACATATCTCAATATTAATTAAATAAAAGTTCTACGACTTTCATAATTTCTTCGAATCTTTTTACCTAAAGTAGTGACTTCATCCTTTGGATTCAAATGGATTATCTCCTGGTGGAGAAAGAACGAGATATCGAACAACTTTAACCATAATTTATTTAACAAACCTTTTGGAACTAAAATATTATTATCATCATGTATATAAAAAATAGTATTATCATCTAACATGATCTTTAATATTCCCAATGATCTTATTTAATATAATCTGATTTTTAATTAAAAACTATATAATTTTCATGAAAAGACTTGCTTGTCTACGCTGTCTGACAATATTAACAACTATTATTTATATATATGTGAAATTGTTACGATGTTTTGTCAATTCAGGGTCACGCGCAATTGCAATTGCAGAACCTGTTTTGTAGGATGCAGTCTATGCATCATATATACAATAAACTTATCTACAACAACCATAGGATATTTTATCTGGGACCAGATTTCCCTCTGCGTTGAGAATTCAACTTTAAATACTTGGAAATGGCAGATGTGTGACCACTGTCATTTTTTCATAGTACAAGTTTCTTGAAATAGAGATATCGGTCCCTAGATTATGACCCCATGAATGCATCTCCTCGTGTTGTGAAGTTGCCATTGTGCAAGTAGAGTGCATTACCTTTACCTTTTGATTATAGAGTCTTTGGTACTAATCTCTTAACTTCTATGATTGTAAATTCTAGCCACGGACATTCCTAATTTCTATGTTGGGAGTTACTTTGAGTCCGATCATTGTTAGTCGTTGCATTATCATTTCTTGGTATTTCTTTATGTTGTGATTGGCCTAATAGAATACAAAAAATTATTTACTTTCTCTGCCTACCCTGGTTTGAACAAATTTGATTTCTAGTGGAGAAATGGAAATGAATCGCACCAGATTCAGTGAAGAGAATTTACAAGGTAGCACATCTAACTTGTTAATTTAAGTTAAGAAAAGGGTAACCAAAACAGTGATTGGACTCAGATGGGGGTGGTTGGTAGGCATTCCATGGAAAACAAATCATAAATGAATTATGCATTGCACAAGAATTCAGTAAAGAAAATGAAACGCTTGCATCCCTATCAGATCAAATAAGGCTAACTCTGCTCTTATATAATCACTTAGGATTCATCGGGTTCTTCTTTAACAAATTTCTCTAGTGTAGTCAAAATGGAAATCATGGGCTACTTGAAATGGATTAGTGTATGCTCTATTATTTTCATTCAACTGGTCATGGCTTTTGAATCAGTAAAAGATGGGTCGATAACATGCCTAGAGAGAAATGTCACAACCATGGCATCTTCTTCTTCATAATATTTTTCATTGTTATAACTGTTATGTGTAGAACCTACGTTACACAAAATCTAGTGTGCGCAAGCCATATGATCTTATTGTCCCACAAAGAAAGCTACATGTGCAGAAATTGTTGGCATGTTGCATAAAACATGGTTGGGAGATTCATGTCAATACCGGAGGCCACACCCATGAGGGCCTATCACGATTCAAGGAGAAGTTTTGAAGTGACTGCGGGTCTGACATTACACGGTAGCCAAGGGGCGGCTCCTTAGAGGCCGTCACCAAACGACGAAGTGGCCAGAGGAACCAAACCCCTAAATAACACCTTTAGCGTAACAAGAATCAAGGAATCTTCAGTTACATAACATGTCACATAGTGAGATTTGAACTCGGCTGGGAGAGTATAACAACATTCCAATTTTTATTACTGAAATGGTATTTTTTTTAATATATAGACCAGTAAATACCCTTGTTCCATTTTAATTGTGCAGCTTCAATCACTAATCTTCACAATTTTAACAATTCTTTTTAATTTTTAGTTGATCTTCACAATGTTAACAATTCTTCTCAATTTTTATTTTTAATTGGAGTTAAGGTAAAAATTAATGTAGTCCAAAAAAGTCAATATCTTCTATTTTTATGGCGGCTAGCACAATCATATACAATCTCAATAACTAAAATTTACAATTTTAGCTATTCCTCTCAATTTTTAACTAGATTTAAGACAAATATTAATGTAGTCTAGAAAAGTCAACATCTTGGAACATTTAGACTACTTTTACTACCATTAGCACAACCACATATTTAAAGTCTTGGATATATGACCAGTTTTTATGATGGTTGACCATGTGTTTGACCATTGTGAATTGTATTTAAATTTAGTTAACTATGTTTGACCATGGTTAATCACAATACATTATGGTTGAGCATGATTGACTATGTAATGCAAAGGTTTTTTTTCATGAAGAGATTTCCTCTTTTTGTGTTTTAATTATGCAGGGTCAAGCAACAACATGATATATCAAAATCAAAACAACATAGAACAAAACTCCAAATCTTTCATCGATAATCTTATTACAAAATTTTCAATTCTCAATTGAAACCTCCTATTCATATAAACACAATACCTATGGCCCATGACCACCAGACAGGATGTGATTTGCTCTATCTCTGCTAAATTATACAAGCCCATAACCATGGTCCTTTTTTGTATGCTATAGGTCCATAATCCTTGCATTATTTGTCTCTTTTGCCAAGTGTTACAATCCCACGATCAATCCTTGTCATGATTTGTCTCTTCTTCACTTTAATCTGGCTAGCGACCTTCAAAACTAAAGGTTCGATTCCCTTCAACTTCAATCTAACTTAACACAATTTGGCTCTGTCTCAAACTGTTAGGCATTTGAAAGCCAATAAATATTATCTTCTCTGCTAATAATAATAATAAAATTCACTCGTGATTGTATATCAATCTTTTATTTTCAATTAATAGATCTATGTATGAGATATGGCCTCCTCAAACCGGAATTAGAAGTCAATATAATTCCTTCACCACTCTACAAATCTACATAAATTATAATATCCATGAAATTATATTTTGTGAAAAAAACCTTGCATTCCATTCTTCAAAAAAATGATTACAACTATTTTATATACATAGTGGGGAAGATGATTTGAGACTCAATAGTATTACTCATATCCTACATTATTAGAAAAATCCAAACAAATTCCTAAACTTGCTCTAACCTCCTCGATATTTTCTAAAATAAATATTTTTTTATTTGTTTGGCTCATTATGAGGTTATAGACAAACAACTTCCTCCACACATGTATGATCCTAGAAATGTCTAGAACATATGACAATAAACAAGCATATCATAATGATGCACCTGCATCAGACTACCAAGGAAAAAAAGACTTCTTCATGGGCTCCTATCCACGAGTTCTTCAATGTTGCTACCATGCTTGGATATAACTAAAGTTGTCATCCATGTAGCATCTTCAAGTAGATTATCTTTCCACTTAACCAAGTACTAAAGGTACTCCTTGCTCCTAGTCTTCTTCACTACCTTCTTGTCTAGGGTTGATTTAATTTATTTTGGTTGTGCTTTAGGTAGTTGTTGTTCCTAATTTATAATTTGATCTTCATCAAGTTCATGTGAATTTGTTGAGTCTTCGTCTCCCTTGAAAGGATACAAGTCTAAAATATTGAATATAGGAGAGATTATAATGTCATTTGGAAGCTCTATTTCATAGGCATTTGATGAAAACATTCTCAAGACCTTACAAGGTCCAATTTTCTTCTGTTTCAACTTGTTATTATCCCTCTTGGGAAACCTTTCCTTCCTTAAGTGTGCAAGAACCAAATCCCCAACCTCAAAGCTGACCTCTTTCCTTTTTAGGTATGCTCTCTTCTTGTACTTGTTGGTGTTCTCTTCAAGTTTTTGTCTAACTTTTTCATGCAACTCTTGCATGGTTGTGGCAAATAATTCCCCATCAACACTCCTTATATCTTGCTTGCCTAAGTTTATTAGCTCATAAACACCCCATTGGATGCATGACATACACAATTTGAAATGGGATAAGACATGTGCTTATGTTTGGTGAATCATTGTAGGAAAATTATGCTTGAGCAAATACTTGATCCCATTGTTTGGGATGTTCACTCACTAGGCTCCTTAAGATGTTACCAACGCTTCTACTGACCACCTCAATTTGTTTGTCTATCTAACTATGGTAAGTTGAACTAAACTAAGATTTGTTCCCAACTTATTCCAAAGAGTCTTCCAAAAATTACCAACAAACCTAGTATCCCTATCATAAACAATAATTTTAGGGATTCCATGCAATCTTACTACTTCCTTGAAAAACAAGTTGGCAATGCTAGTTGCATCACCTGTTTTAGTAAGAGCGGTCGGTTGGGATAGACGGGGCTTTGTTTCTTTGGTGACAGTGTTGACCGAGGGTGGTTAATCGGGCTTTAGCCTGGGATTTACCTTACTTTACTGTTACTTTTCACCTGTTTACGGTTCTTGCTGGCGAATGTCATGGTTTTGGACTACGTGGTAGATTACTCGGCAAATCCGGTGTCGGAAGGTGTTTTTCACTATTCTACGGGCGGTTTTGGGATGGGTGCCTCGAGTGCTCAAAACTGTTGGGGAGGCGGTTTTCTTCCGGCCACTTTGCAATCGAATCTGGGGGGGAAATCTCTCCGTCATATTTTTTCACTGATTCTCCTCTTTGTGCTCACAGGGATCCTGCAGTGCTTCCGGGGAATGGGGAAGCAGTTTTTTGGGCTGTAATCCTTCTGTGGAAGGTGTAACTACCTTTGGTGGTAGCATTCCTATTTTAGTTGACGCGGTGGACTCGTTGAACCCCGAGGTTTTTGTTGATGAGGGCCTGGACTTGCATGGAGCCGAGGAGGCTTTTGAACAGGGGTTTGGGCATTTTGTTCCAGAGGAGGGCACGGGGGGGCATGTGGTCCCTGAACTGGAAGGAATTTCTCCCATAAGAGATTCTGGGGGTGGTTCTGAATCGCTGGGGACTAGGGTTGTGGAACGTGGAAATAACAGGCGTCGAAAGGCCTTTGTTAAGAAGAGGCAGGTGGCATGCTCGTATGCATTGGGGGAGGACATCCAGTGGTCCCAAATCATGCAGATGGCTTCTTTGACTGTGGTAGGAAAGATTATTGGAAAGAACATTTCTATTCCGGTGATTGAGAAATGGTTAAACTCTTCATGGGATGAACATTTGGGGGTGATCCCTAAGCTGGAGGGCTTGACCAGGGGATGGTTCGCTCTTAACTTCACTCAACAAGAGCATGTGAACTGGGTTCTTGCTAGAAACTGGACTATCGAACAATGTCCTGTTTTGCTTAAAATTTGGTCTCCAACTTTTGATGCCTCTCGCAAAAGGGTGGACAAAGTGCCGATTTGGGTTCGGCTTCTAGGTCTGCCGAGACAATATTGGTCGGAGGAACATTTCATTTGTATTGGCAACATTCTGGGATCATTTATGGAGGTGGATTTGTCTTTCAAAGTTACAAAATTGCGCAGGGTGGCCCGTATTCTTGTCAATATTAATGTGCGGGAAGGATTATATGAAGAGATTCACCTCTCCTGGGGAAATACTTTCTTTAAGCAACGGTTGGATTATGAAAATATTCCTTTCTGATGTCGCAGGTGTCATGCTTATGGACACCTGGTGGTGGATTGTAGTCTTGGGGTGCGCACGATCAATGGTCGTAGTTCTCAGGGGGGTCCTCGTGGGACTGGTTCGAGCCGTGGGGTGTCCTCGCCTTCTTTGGGACCCTCTTCGTCTGAAGTTGAGGAGATGCACATGGCGACGGTGGCTCCTGTTCAAACTGAGGTGGAAGGGAACATGTTCTCGGAGGCTATGGTTGTAGGGGCGACTGCTGAAGATCATCCAGATTCGGGGCCGACTCCACCGGGTATCTCTTCTTTTGCCCCTTCTCCGTCTTTAAATGCTTTTGCAAATATTTTTCAGGTTTCTGGGATGGATTGGATGGGGGAAAAATTAAGGAATCTTGCTATCTCACCACTCCCTATTATAGTCTCCACCCCTTCCACTGCTGCAATTTTAGAGTAGGTTCAACATTTACCCTTGGACTCTGCTGATATTGAGGTTGGGTCCCCTACCCAACCTCCCCCTGCTGTAACCGGATATTTCCTTAGGTCGGGGAAAAAGAACCGACATGGGGGCTTAGGAAAGGATTCTCTCCCTGTGTCTCAGGGAAGGGGACAGAAATCCTTTATGGCTAAGGCTCAGTCTAGGGCACAAAAGGACTTGACTGAGGGGAAACAATTATCTATCGAACGGGCACTCAGAGCAGTGCAGGCCCATAAAAAGGGTCGTTGATGAAGATTATGTCCTTCAATTGCCGGGGTCTGGCAGGTCCCCTTAAAAGACCTGCACTGCGGCGGGTGGTAGATTTAGAACACCCGGATATTTTGTTGTTACAGGAAACTCTTGGTGGTGGTGATGTGATCAAGGAGAAGTTGGAGAATTGGTTTTTTGGTTGGACTTTTGTGACCTTGGATGTTCGGGGTTGGTCGGGGGGTCTTGCTATGGGTTGGGACACCTGTGTGGTTAAAGCCTTGAATATTTGGGGTATGGAATCGGTTTTGGGAATGACAGTGCAAGGTTTGGATCATGGGGACCCTGTTGATGTCTTCAACATATATGGTCCTTATATTAATCGCATTCCCTTCTGGGACAATATTTTCAAACTGGACTTGTTTTGCGGTGAATTGGCTGTCATTGGAGGGGATCTTAATTTTTCTTTAGGACAGGCGGAGGTATGGGAGCCATTTGCTCGCTCGGACCTTCATTCTGAATACTTCACTCAGAAGCTCATTGAGAGAAACTGGTTGGACATCGAACCAGTTAAACTTAAGCCGACATGGCATAATAATAGGTGTGGGGATGACCGTGTGGCTAAACGTCTTGATCATTTCCTGGGTAGTGAGAAGATGCTGGAGCATCAACACTATATGAAGCAGTGGGTGGGATGTGGGGGTCATTCTGATCACCTGCCCATTTTTTTTGGAATACCGGAATGGGCCGGTAAAACCGCCCAGCCCTCTCAAATTCAACAAGACTTGGTTGAAGGATGAATCCTTTCGACAGTTGATTCTCTCACATTGGGTCTCTTTTAATTCAGATATTAGACAATCGACGGTTTTTCAGTTTGCGGAGAATTTTTTTAGGTTGAAGAGGCTCATTAAGAATTGGGCGATGGAAAAGAGGCGAAGAGATGATAATGAGTTGAGACAGATTGAAAAGGATATTGTTTTCATTATGGACTCGGAATGGGGGTATGCTGAATCAGGAGTCTAAGGACACCTTGGTTGGCCTGCAGGGACGTAGGAACACACTTCTGTTGGAAAAGGAGGAGACTTGGCGATTAAAGAGCAGGGCTCTTTGGTTGGCTAGTGGGGATGAAAACACTAAATTTTTTCATGCTTATGCTAAGGGTAGGAAAGCTTTGAATACCATTTGGTGCCTGGAGGATGACAGAGGTCGAAGACGTGAATCTTTTGAGGAATTGGCTGAGACTGGGGTTGAACATTTTCAGAATTTATTCAAGGCTCTGGTTGGTGCACACATTGTGGAGATCATGCAAGTTGCTCAAGTCTTTCCAAGGTTTGTAGGGGAGGAGGAAAACAATTCGTTGATGGAAGAGGTCTCTGAAGAAGAATTGAAAGCGACTCTCCAAAGTTTTCAGAAGGATAAATGTCCTGGACCTGATGGCTGGACCGTTGAATTCTTTATTGATCTTTATGATTTCTTGGGGGCAGACATACTAAAGGTGGTGGAAGATTCACGCCTATCTGGAAGGATTCTGGCCTGTTTCAATTTGACCTCATTGCACTTATTCCCAAGGTGGATAACCCTAAGACTCTGCATGACTTTTGACCTATTTCACTATGTAACTGTGTATATAAAGTGATTACTAAGGTTCTTGCCCGGAGGTTGAAGGACTTATTGTTTGATCATATTTCTGGAGAACAATTTGGGTTCCTTAAAGGTAGACAAATTCATGAGGCTATTGGGGTGGCGCAGGAAGGCCTACACAGTATGAAGAATTGTAAAATCAAGGGGGCAATTTTGAAGATTGATCTCTCCAAAGCATATGATAAGGTAAGTTGGCTTTATATACATATGTTACTAATTCATCTTGGCTTTGGGATTGCTTTTGTCAGGTGGATCATGAGCTGTATTACTACTGTTTCTTTCTCTATTCTGATCAATGGGGCTGCATCCCCATTCTTTCATGCGGAGAGAGGATTGAGGCAGGGCTGTCCCTTGTCTCCTTTACTCTTCCTGCTTGTGGCTAAAGGATTGAGTCGTCTTTTGAAGAAAGCACATAGAGAGGGACATTTGCTTGGTATAGCTGTTGCACCACAGTTGCAGATCACACATCTTCTGTTCGTGGATGATGTGCTTATTTTTTGCTCAGGGAATGTTCATGATGTCGATACTATTTCAGAAATCCTAGGTCTTTTCTCGTCCGCGACAGGCATGGAAATGAATGCTGGGAAGTCTTCATTGACAACTCATGGTATGGATGATGTTGAAGTAAGACATTCCACAACTCATTTTCCTTTTAATCGTGCCACTTTGGATGAGGGCCTTAAATATCTGGGATCTATGTTGAAACCCAATAACTATTTGAAGAAGGACTGGATGTGGCTGATTGAAAAATTGGAGAAGCGACTTCATTCTTGGAGCCATCGTTGGCTCTCTAGAGCCGGGCGACTTATCCTGGTTAAATCGGTATTGGAAGCTATTCCTGTTTATTGGATGTCTCTTTCGTGGATCCCCCTGGCTATCTTGGAAAAAATGCGTAGAATTTGTCTACATTTTCTGTGGAGCGGTCACAAGGATGCCTCGGTTTCTCCATGGGTCAAATGGGAGAAGATTTCTAAGCCAAAATCCCTGGGGGGATTGGGTCTTAAAAATATATTTCTTTTTGCGAGAGCATTGGCAGCCAAAGGGGGATGGTGTCTGATACATTCGGAAAACCTGTGGACCAGGGTTATGATTGAAAAATATATTGCCCCTGATTCTGTTGTTGACTGGATTAGGAACTCTAAAGAAGGACACAAGGGTGGATCAATCATCTGGAAAGCTGTGATTAAATCCTTTGTTGTTATTGAAGATAACTTGATTTGGAAGGTGGGTAATGGAAGGAGAGTGCGGGTGGGCATTGATCCGTGGCTCGGATGCAATGGAAGGTATCGGTTGTCTAAACCACTGGTGGCTTCCCTAGGCAGCATGGAGTACACTTTCTTTATCAGCTCGTAGCCCTTGTTCAGGCGATCCGATGGTCTCAGTCTTGGCGACCAGTCACAGATTTTGAACTCACTAATAGGGAAGAGGTTGAACTGAACCTGTATATTGGGGCTCTTGGATTATCCATGATTAATCTTAGGGAGGAGGAGGATGTACTCATTTGGAATGGGGCCTCTTGTGGGAAGTATACTCCCAAGGAAGGGTATATTTACTTGAGTGCTCTGAATTATGAACTGCGGACTAAGTGGTGGTGGCAGAAGATATGGAAATTCCATTGTCCCCCCAAAACGCGCCTATTCTGGTGGTGTGTTTTAGAAAACAAAGTCCCTTGCTGGGAAAATCTTCACAAACAGGGCTTCAATGGACCGGGATGGTGTGCTCTGTGTCGGAACACGGGGGAATCGACTGCTCATTTATTTCTTTCTTGCCCATACTGTGTGGGGGTGTGGGGGGAATCATGTACTATGTTGGGATTGGATCCCGCGTGTAGATGGGAAGGGGACTCCATCATGCATGCTTGGGAACGATGGCGAATATTGGGTTCTACAGATGTTATGATTGTGCTTCCTCTCCTGGTGACTTGGGGAATATGGTTGGCCAGGAATAAACTTGTCTTCTCTAGGAAAGAATGTACTCTGGCTATTACGGCAGGGTTAGTATGTGGGATTGCAACTACACTTCCAAAACATCTGAGGATTAAAAAACAGAGGGATATTCTGGCTCTTGAGATTGATCGGTCTACTCCCTGGGGATTCTTTGATGGTGCCATGCAGAATAATCTTTGTGGAGGCGGTGCTATTTTAAATTTGGATGGGAATCAGTCCTTTGAATTGATTACAGGTTTGGGGGAGGGCAGTAACAACTGAGCTAGAATTTTTAGCCTAAAATTACTCCTCATTTTTGCAGCAGAGAAGGGGTGTAGAACCATTACGATTTTCGGTGATTCCTTAAATGTGATCAATTGGGTTAAAAGAATTCAAACTTGCAGAGACCTTCTGTTATGCAACATTTTACAATCTATCTAGGAAGCGATGGAATCCTTTGATCTGATTACATTCACACATGTATACAGGGAGAACAACTGCCAAGCGGACTCTGCATCGAAGGAGGGGCTCTTGCTGGATCCAGGCGTATGGAAGGTTAAGGAACGACTAGGAGATGTGGCGTTTGAATACTATCACTGTCCCTTTTTTGATATGGTGGTGACTTGATCGTTTTTTGATGATGGGACCTGTGTTACTTTCAGACTTTGGTTTAGTTTACACTGCAGAAGTTCTCCAAAGTTTTATTTGCTGAGATTATATCAGACAGCTTTTTTCATATATATATATCAGCTACTTTTCATGATCTTTTATGACAGGATGATATATGCCACATGCCTGTAATAGGCAGGGCCCGTTTTATTTTTTGGTATCTTTATGAACGTTTGTTTCTAGAAATCTGATGGATGGATCAGATTGGATTTTATGGACTTGGTTGAGTCTTGAATGGTGAATTGGAATATGCCTTGCATATCTACAAAATGTAATTTTGTCTCTCTACGGATGATATAAAATTATGCTTTTTTTCCTTGGAAAAAAAATCACTTGTTTTAGTACATGCTATAAAAGTATGCATCCTAGAGAATCAATTACTACAACAAATATAAAATAATTATATTTTTTAGTCTAAAGTAATCCAATCACGAAATCCATACTTATTGAATCCCGTGGCCTATTATGAATAGGCAAAGGTCGATATAGTATTGTATTTTGGCTTCTTCCCTTAGCATGTTGGAATATCTTGCATCTCTCAATAAACTTCTTCACGTTAGCTTGCATTCCTAGCCAAAAATAGTATGCACTCAATAGCAAGTGTTTTATTTTTCCCAATATGCCCTGCCACTATATCTAATACACCTTGACGCTACATGACCACTTGAATGACCATTGGTGGCTAAAAACACTCTTGGAGTGCTGATCAACTCCAAAATTCTTGAAACTTTTACTCCAAAACAAAATATGCAATCAAGCATGAGCCATAATAGGCTCAACTACGGAAGCGTAGAATATAAAACAACTTAAATAAATTTAACAAAGAATAAAAAACTCTCAACAACAAAGAACATTGTTAAACAACATCTAAAACAATATCCTACGACTCATATCTGATGCAACCTACAAATCTGACGGTTAAATTCGCCTCTGATCCAAACCTATCGATCCCAAACTCTTTGTGTTGATTTTGATTTTTCCATGTCGATTCCAACATTGGTAGTTGGAAATCACCACTCCAAATAGAAGAACAAACAACACCTTCCCTCCCGACTTCCAACTTTCAATGTCGGCAGTCGGGAGTCAGCACACCAAAATAGGAAAACCACAACAACTCCTCCCAACTTTCGACTTTTGATGTCGGGATTCATCACTCCAAAACAAGTAAACCACAACAACCCCTCCTGACTTCTGACTTCCAATGTCGACAGTCGAGAGTCATCACACTAAAACAGGTAAACCTTAACAACTCCTCTCGACTTCTGAATTTCAATGTTGGGAGTCGGGAGTCATCGCACCAAAACATGTAACCCATAACAACTCCTCCCGACTTCTAAATTCTGACGTCAGGAGTCAGGAGTCATTAAGAACTTGACCAACATAACTAAAAACAACTCCGACTTCTGTTTTTTTATTCCAGCACGTGAAACGTCTGTATTCTGTAACACCATAATCAACAGTTGTGGTTGCACCATAATGGTGATCAACAGTTGTGGTCGCACCATAATGGTGATCACTTTGATCTTCCAAGGAAAACTTAACCATTCTTCCATAAAATGACTAAGGCAAGAACATAAAAAAAAACAAGGACTTCCGCCATGAATTGGCATTAATTTTGGGATAACCAAGGATGTGTCAAGCTCACGATTTGACACCAAAATGTAATAAATGTTTAACAAAGAACTAAGGATAAACCACCACAAATAAAACAACAAAATAAATTGTGCCATCAACGGACCAATTATACAGGTCGAAAGGTTGAAAAAAAACATTGCTAAACAATCAATTGATTCAGATAAGAAATTAAGCACTAGACTTAGAAGGAATCCAATAAGAAAACCATAACAGAAATACCACCTACAGTATTAACGCATCCTTCATGACTTGAGCTCGTTCCTAGATTTTAAACTATTTAAATCTCCGTACAAATCAAGTAATTCTTCAAGCAAAATGGCTAAACAAACATAGTTAAGCTTTCAAGGAAAAACATAAGTTTTGCATTAACAACAACATTCCACTTCCTTCTTTTCAAACATAAAAACGGGGAAATGGAAAGCCAAAACCATGGCCCTATTTGACTTCCCAATCCATAATAAATTCAAAACAAGAAACAAGTACATAAGAATTTAAACTCATAAACTTCAAGGCTATGCAAGTCTTGGCTAAACATAAATCACTCTATCTCTTTTTCAATGATTAAAAAAGACTGGGAAACATTGACATGCTACAGCCACAAGTCTGAAATAATTAAACTTAAAGCATCAACATTCTTCATGCAACAAGGAACAAACTAATGAACATGAACTTCATTTAAATAAAGAGATGATATATTTGTTCCTTATCCAATTAAACCTCATAATTAGAAGAGATTTCACACCATGGCATTCATTAACTTCTTAAACATTTGACTCAAAAAAGGGAGCAAGGCACAACCATAAGAAAACAAAGCAGTCGACAACCTCCAATAAACATTATACTTCCCACTCTTTTTAAGGAAACTCCAACACCATAGACATGTGAATTAACAGACTTAAAACACAATTATTATTTATTCATTATTCTAAGGCATTCAACATACTAACATGCTTACATGAATTTTTATTTCACATTCACACATAAACAATTTAATAACTATTATTAATCCATGAACACTCATATTAATTTTAAACACAATGGGAAACCGGTTTTGTGGTTGCCATGCTCCACCCAACCATAGGTCTCTGCCTAGCCTATAGTATTTCTACAATGAGATACCACCCCTGAGTTGGGACTTATGAAGTCACTAGGAGACTCTTCCCTTACCCAAGGTTCAACTTACCACAAGACAAAACTCCACTCTTCCTTACAATTCGAAGGAAACTAACAAATTTACAGGCATCCAAGAGGGGAAATAGGTTATAGTCAATTCCATGCCAAACCATACATTTACCACTTTGTCTTCTTTCCCCTTTTTGCACTATAGTGAAAACCATCACTATCGTTTAGTGCCAGGAATTCCACCAAGGTAATTCATGTACTAATTTACCGTTTCCTTGACCACAAGCCAACTGTTAATAACAATTCAAGATGGGTTATAGACCAACGCTAAGGAAATACGATTCTGGAATCTTAGGTTCACCTCAATACGGGCTTCACCTCCCCACGATCTCTCTGGTTCGGCTTCACGCACCATGCCCCCACACGAAACCACCTATCTCATTCTTCTCCTTTTGCTCGTCTGCTCATCATGAACACTTTGCATGGACATGAGCAACGTGTCAAGGACATAACATTTAATCCCCACATAATCCCTCATTAGTCCTACTTAACAATTAAAACAAGTTTAAGGATTAAAACAATGGTTTAAGTTTTTAATTTAGGCAAAGGATCTTTCCTAAGGTAGTCAAGGTGTAATAGGGTTAAATACAACCCCATAGGAAATATACAACCCCCTTACCCCCCCCCCCTTGATGAATTCACATGTCCCCCATCTCTTCAACATTGGGCCATCGCCGAAGCTAGTTTTTATATTTTTATTAATAAGATCAAAATGTACACTTGATCTGCCATACATGCATTACATATCGGTATTACATTATACACATGATCAAAACATGGATATTACATTATATTTCTCCTTCAACAAGTTCTCTCTCATGGAACATTTGGGAATGCATAGTTGGTTGCCTTTGAACAATAGTGCTTCTTGAAACATGTACTCCATCCATGAATTCCTATCTCTGCTTATGGGATCCTCACATGCTACATAAGCCTCCTTAATGTCCAAGTCCTCCTTATACATGTCTTTCAAGGCATCAAATCCCAAAATATTCACTTGAGGTTCCTGCAAAATCAGGCTTCTCATGCTTAATGCATCTACAACTTTGTTAGATCGTCCACCTGTATGCTTGATAACAAAAGTAAAACTTTGCAAAAATTCAATTCACTTCACATGCCTTTGATTTTATTTAGTTTGACAACTAATTAATTGTAAGACATGGTTTTCAATATACAATACAAATTCTTTAAGCATCAAATAATGCATCCACTTCTTCAAAGCTTGGACAATGGCATAGAATTCTTTGTGTCATATGAGGAATATCTATTTTTGGCATCATTATGTTTCTTACTAAAGTAGGCATCTGTCTTATTCTCTTAACTCAAAACAAAACCTATAGTACTCCCATTAGCATGACATTTCACTTGGAAAAATTTACCAAATACAATCTAGCTAGAATAAGTTGTTTTTTGATCTTCTTTTTTAGCAATTGAAATATTTTCTCAGTTGCCTTGGTCCATTGGAATAGCAACTTATTTCCCTTGATTGTTTCCACAATTGGAACACAAATTCCACTAAATTTTCTTATAAATTTTATGTAGAATCTAGCTATACCATGAAAACTCCTTACCTCAAATACATTCCTTGGCGTAGGCCGTCTATTATGGATTTGACCTTCTCTTTGTCCATCTTCAAGCCTTCTTGTGATATGACAAAACCCAAATAGATTAACTATGTATTCATGAAAGTACGCATTGTAAAGTTGATTATTAATTTATTTTTTTTGCAACTTATTCAAAACCAATATAAGATGTCTAAGGTGCTCCTCCCTTGAATGACTATAAATCAGAATATCATCTAAGTAAACGATGACAAATTTACTTGTAAAATCCTTAATCACTCCTTTCATGAAACTCATGAAAGTGCTTGGGGTTTTGTCAACCCAAAAGGCACCATTGGCCACTCATAATGTTAGATTTTTAACATTAAGCTAGCATAACATTAGGATCTTTAACCGAGAGAACAACAAGCACAACAATCAAACATAAGAGACAATGAAAAACATGTTTTTCCTCAGGGAAACCATAAATGGAGAAAACCCCGTAACTTCCTCAGAGATAGAATCAACACCAAAAATAAAACCCCAAAACAGTAAGATGATCTCCCGACAGCAGTAACCTCTTTCTTCCTTGCCCCAATGTCTTTCTCTTCCTCAACTATGAGCTACAACTAAGTGTGGATGAATGTGTGATAAATAGAGAGGCTAGCTCTCTATTTATACTAATTCCTGACATGACTAAAACCCTACTAGCCCCAAGAGTTAGCTCAATTGGTTGAGCACCCATCGCTAGGCCTCTCGGTATAGAGGTCACGGGTTCAATCCTCATTGACGCTATCGGGGTTAGGCATGAACTGTGCCGAAGGTGTGAGGCCCCTTCGGGTGGGCCCGCCTGATTTATTTCCGTGGACATAGCCCGTCGGTCAAGCCGGCGCGTGAACCACATTAAAAAATAAAAAAAATAAAAAAAATAAAAAACCCCACTAGGGCCAACCTCTCTAGGAGAGTCTAATAACCCTAGTGCCCCGGAACTGCGGGGACTTTAACCCTTATACAATAGGAGGGTTACCCACAATGACTTGACATGACTTGTTTACATTATAGATCCTCCCGATAGGAACATTCAGGGCATGACATGACACAAGTACATCCCAGAATAAACATCGGGTTACAATACATAAGAAATACAAGTGAATACATTGTGAAGTTACAATTACATCAACACTCCCTCTTAACTAGGAAGGTATTCTCTCGACACAATTTTCATCACTGGTCTTCTTCTCTGGATCATCTCGTCATCTGCATCTTCGGATCTGGATCATGACTCAATCTGGATCATCACTGGACATCATCAATGGATCTGGATCATCACTCGATCTAGATCATCACTAGACATCATCACTGGATCTGGATCATCACTCGATCTGGATCATCATTGCTAGATCATTATCACTGGATCATCACGGGTGTTATCTCGTGATTCTTCTTGTCACAGGAAGTTCTACAGAGCCAACCCTTTTTCATGCTGGTTGTAGGCCTAGCCTCCATGTAGGTCTTCTTCAGCGCTTACATCTGACACCAAGTCAGAATGGCCCGCCCAGTACTCATATATGATCATGTAGGAACCAATCCTATAATCACATCAGAAAGGCCCAGCACTCACATTCACCAGCATGATAGGACACAAATACTATCATCTGTGAAAAGGCTCAACACTTACAACCACCAGCATGATAGGACACAACTACTATCATCTGTGGAAAGGCACAACACTCACATCCACCAGCATGGTAGGACACACCTACTACGATATGTGGAAAGTCACAACACTTACAATCACCAGCATGGTAGGACACACCTACTACCATCTATGAAAAGGCGCAACACTCACATCCACCAGCATGATAGGACCCACCTACTATCAGTTGTGGAAATGCCAGCACTCACATCCACTAGCATGATAGGACACACCTATTATCATCTGTGGGAAGGCTCCGCACTTACATATTATCATGTGGGAACACATCCCTCAGTCACATCAGAATGGCTCTCAGTCCCAGACTGAGGATTCCTGGTACCTCACTAGGTAGCTCCATTCCAAGAATGGCAGTAGCCCTTATATCTGACACCAAGTTAGAATGGCCAGCACTCACATCTGACATGGAAGGAACCAATCCTCTCACCATGACAGAATGGCTCAGCTCTTACATCTGACCATGGAAGGAACCAATCCTCTCACCATGTCAGAATGGCTCTGCACTCATATCTGATCATGTGAGAACACATCTCACAGTCATATCAAAACGGCCCTCACTCCCAGACTGAGTTTTCCTGGTACCTCACCAAGCAGCTCCATTCCAATAATGGCAATAGCCCCTATATCTGATCATGTAGGAACCAATCCTACAGTCATATCAGAATGGCTCAGCACTCATATCTGACATGGAAGGAACCAATCCTCTCACCATGACAGAATGGCTTAGCCCTTACATCTGACCATGGAAGGAACCAATCCTCTCACCATGTCATAATGGCTCACGAACTCATCACTTCCCTTTGGAGGGAACCTCGATCTGGAGAACACCAAGCTTCTCCCTGAAGTACTCAAACTTCACCCTAGCCAATGGCTTCGTCAACACATCAGCTATCTGTTCGTCCGTCGCAACATACTGGAGCTTCACTAATCCCCTCTGCACCATATCCCTGATATAGTGATACTTGATCTTGATATGCTTTGACTTGTCATGGAACACAGGGTTCTCCGACTACTTCACACAACTCTGGTTGTCACAATATATAAAAGTAACATCCAACTGGAGATCAATTAAATCAGACAGTAGCTTTCGCAACCATACTGCCTCACAACTAGCTGAACAAGCTGCGACATACTCTGCTTCAGCTGTACTTAGTGCCACACAGGATTGCTTCCTACTAAACCAAGAGATCACACCTGATCCCATACTGAAGCAACACCCTAAAGTGCTCTTCCTATCGATGGCACTGCCTGCCCAATCTGAATCAACATAACCCTCCAGGTTAATCTTCTGATTCGACTCATACTTGAGCCCATAATCAACTGTACCCCTTAGGTACCTCAGAATATGCTTTGCAGCAATCAAGTGAACATTTCTCGGATCTGTCAAGAACTGGCTCAAGGCGTTCACAGCAAAGCAAATATCTGGTCTCGTGTTCATCAGGTACATCAAGGACCCAATCATTTGACGATACATCATAGCATCAACCGACTCTGATGAAGCATCGCTCAATAGCTTCAGGTTCGATGCCATAGGTGTGGCCATAGCCTTGCAGTCCATCATCCCAAACCTCTTCAGGATCTCTACTGCATACTTCCCTTGTCCGAGCGATATTCCATCTGCATTCTGCCACACCTCCATGCCTGGAAAATAATGCATCATACCCAAGTCCTTCATTTCGAACTCGACAACAATCTTCCTCTTCGTATCAGCAATAAACCCATACATACCTGTTACAAATAAATCATCTACATACAGTAGGAGTATCACTGGGTTGCCATCTTCAACCTTGTAGTAAAGGTTGGAATCTGCTTTACTCTTAGTAAAGCCCAAACTGGATAGAAAGCTGTCAATTCTGCCCTACCAAGTCCTAGGTGCCTGTTTCAAACCGTATAGGGCTTTATTCAATCTGCATACATGAGACTCTCTGTCATGTGTCTCGAAACCGAGTGGTTGCTCTACATACACTTCCTCTTCCACTACACCATTCAAGAAAGCAGTCTTGACATCCATCTGGTATATCTTCCATTTCATTACTGCAGCAAAAGCAAGTACTGATCTGATGGAAGTGTATGTAGCTACAGGTGCAAAAGTTTCTTCATAATCTATCCCTTCTTTCTGGGAGAAACCACGAGCAACAAATCTTGCTTTATATTTTTCAATGCTATCGTCTGCAACATGCTTGATCTTGTAGATCCATTTGGAAGTTACAACTGAATTCCCTTCTGGTCTTGGGACAACATCCCAAACATCATTCTTCATGATCGATTGATACTCTTCGATCATAACATCCTTCCATTCTTTCCATTCTGTCGCTTCTTCATAATTGGAAGGTTCTTTATCGATGAAATCACATAGTAATGCTACATACCCGGAGCAGGATCTGGTCCTATTTCTTTCTTTGTGATTCTCTTCTGGAGCCCCATATCTTTCCGCACCTTGGATAATTTCTCATACCCAAGCAGGTTTCCTCTTATGAGGATTCTTCTCCCGAGGTGGATCTACAGGTCTTTGTGGTTCTTCAAATTCTCGATCTTCTTCTTAAGTTTCTTCGTTCATGGTTGTATCATGAATTCTGGATGCTTCTGCTTCTTCAGGTTCTTCAGCAGGTCTCTTTCTGGATTTGTTGTAAGCTGTGTCTTCATCAAATGTCACATCCCTGCTGATGTCAATCTTCTTGAATCCTGGGAAATATATTATGTAAGCCTTCAAGCTTTCAGAGTATCCCACAAATATACCCTTCTTTCCTGAAGGATCTAATTTTGTTATCTTCTCTTTTGGAATGTGTATGTACACAGGACAGCCGAATATCCTGAGATGGCTGACTTCTGGTTTCTTGCCGGAGAAGACTTCTTCAAGAGTCTTGTTCTCGAGTACTCTATGTGGAGTACGGTTCTATACATACACCACTGTTCTGGCAGCTTCTGCCCAAAGATGCATAGGAAGTTCTTGATCATGAAGCATAGCTCTTGCGGATTCCATGATAGTTCTATTCTTCCGTTCTGCAATCCCATTCTGTTGTGGATTATAAGGAGTGGACAACTCCCTCTTAATCCTCGAGTCTTTGCATAACTCTTTGAATTCATTTGAAGTGAATTCTCCGCCATTATCTGATCAAAAGGTCTTGATCTTCTTTTCAGTGTGATTCTCGATCAAGGCTTTGAATTCCTTGAATTTGCTGAATTCTTCATCTTTGTTCTTCATAAAGTAAATCCATGTCATCCTGGAAAAGTCATCAATAAAAGAAACATAGTATACATACCCGCTTAGTGAACTTGATGACATTGGACCGCATACATCGGAGTGGATGATTTCCAAGATTCCTTTTGCTTTGCTCTCGCTACTTGGAAATGTCTTCTTTGTGTTCTTTCCTTTCGCACATCCTTTGCAGACCCCATCATGTTTTGCTTGAATTTCTGGAAGACCTTCAACAAATTTGCTTGCAAGTGGTAGTGCTCTGTAATGCACATGTGCAAGCCTTCTATGCCAAAGTTCATTTGGCTCTACTGTGTCATGGGCCAAGGCTTGTTCTGGATGGCCCTTCAATTTGTACAATCCTCCTTCTTGTTCCCCAATCACTACTGCATCATCGATAGTCTTTCCTTTTGGCCACATGATGACTTGACCATCTATGAATGCAACCCTCATTCCTTTTGCATCTAATGCAGATATGGAGAGGAGGTTCTTCTTGAGTCCTGGTACAAACAATACTTCCTTCATTGTCATAGACTTTCCAGAGTCTAGCTTATAGGAGGATTCCCCACTACCTTTTAATGGATACTGGTAGTCATCTCCTAGCTTCACCTTGTGAGGTGATTCATGTTCTGAAAGTTTCAGAAAGGATTCCTTGAATCCTGTCATATGTTTGGAAGCCCCACTATCTATAAGCCAATCATTGCTTCCATGAGTAATGTTTCCCGTGAGAGCGGAAATCAAAACATATTCTTCCTTGCTTGAAGAATCTTCACTTTCATATCTGGTTCTCTTTGATGAAGGTTCATCATCCTTTGTAGCATGAGCATGATGTCTTCTCTTGTTTCCCTTCTTCTTGTGAGAGACATTTTTGTTCCTAGGACATTCTCTAGCAATGTCCTTTCTTGTCACATGTATAACATCTGATTCTAGACAAATCTTTTCTAGAGTTATCTTTATGAAAGGACTTACCTTTGGGGTGATGAGAACTTCTTCTGGGTTTCTTAGAGTGAACTGTGAGAGCTTGATCTTCACTTCCCATCTTTTCTTCTCGAGCTGCTATCCGAGCTTCTTCTTGAGAGCACTCTTCCCATAGTCTCCTGAACTTGACTAACTTCTTTCTAGCACAGATTCCTTGAATAAAGGAGTCCCATGATCTAGGGAGACCATTCAAGGTGGTCATTACAATCTCTGCATTTTCCACTTCTTCATCTACTGCTTCCAGTTGTTCCTTGATCTGAGAAGCTCTTGTGAAGTAAGACTGGATTGTTTCTGCATTCTGAATCTTCACATTCTTCAGTTGGTTTCTCAGAGTCATCTTCCCGTTTATGTTCTTCCCTTCAAACAATTTGGTTAGGGCATCAAACATAGCTTTAGGTGTCTTGAGGGAGGACACCTGTGGTATGAGGTGATCCTTGATAGAATCAGCAATGATCCTCTTTTCCATAACCAACTTCTTCTTATGTAAGGCCTTTGCCGCATCTCCCTCTAGAACTGGAACCTCCTCACTGATATAGGAGTCCAACTCATTTTCTTCCAGGACCAGGGAGATCCTATACTTCCAGGCTTGGAAGTTATTAGCTCCCTGAAGCTTTTCATAAAGCTTGGTATGATGAGACATCTTAACTGAGAACCTCAAATGGAAATACAAAATATTTAGATCTTACCAGGTCAAGATGTCGGATCTGAATTTGGAGCTGAAATCCTGCAGTGCTGGTTCAGGAGCAGATTAGGGTTTTGCTTTTCCGGAGTTCTGTCCAACCAAATGCTTTGATTTTGATCCCTAACTTTGATTTTAGGGAGGAGATCAATCCAGGCCTGGGCTCACTGAAAAATTCCACTTCTGTGAAAAGCCCTAATTTTCGGCAGTAGTGTCGGGTCCAAAACTGAAAAACCTCAGAATTGGATTCTGCTTTGGCAGAAATATGCGCCCTAAGGAGGAGAGTTATTCCAACCTTCTTTTGCTGAAAATATGTGGAGAGAGATCCATAAAGTAGGAAGCCCTAGTTCCCGCAGCTGCACAATGTCTTCTTCTCAG
>LPNX010512151.1:636213-681428 GCA_001517045.1 Pseudotsuga menziesii | reverse complement strand
TTATATTTTTAACATTAAGCTAGCATAACATTAGGATCTTTAACTGAGAGAACAACAAGCACAACAATCAAACACAAGAGACAATGAACACAGTGTTTTTGCTCGGGGAAACCATAAATGGAGAAAACCCCGCAACTTCCTTAGAGATAGAATCAACACCAAAAGTAAAACCCCAAAACAGTAAGATGATCTCCCGACAGCAGTAACCTCTTTCTTCCTTGCCCCAGTGTCTTTCTCTTCCTCAGCTATGCGCTACAACTGAGTGTGGATGAATATGTGATAAATAGAAAGGCTAGCTCTCTATTTATACTAATTCTTGACATGACTAAAACCCTACTAGAGCTGACCTCTCTAGGAGAGTCTAATAACCCTAGTGCCCCGAAATTACGGGGACTTTAACCCTTAGACAATAGGAGGGTTACCCACAATGACTTGACATGACTTGTTTACATTATAAATCCTCCCGATAGGAACATCGGGGCATGACACGACACAAGTACATCCAGGAATGAACATCGGGTTACAATACATAAGAAATACACTGAATACATTTCGAAGTTACAATCACGTCAACACATAAATCCCATCATTGACCTTAAATGTTTTTTTCTATTCATCACCATCTTTGATTATTATATGATTATACCTACTTTTTAAAACCATCTTAAAAAAAATCCTTGCAACACTTAGACAGTCCATTAAATCATCAATTACAGGAAAAGGGAATTTATACCTGATTATCTTGAATATGTACACATTCTCCAGCCTCCGTCCATCTTAGGATTCAACAATGATGGAACAACACATGGACTCAAACTTTCGCTTGCATTCTCATCTTTCAAAGGGACGAGTGTGTGCTTTCTTCCATCTTTCTTGAAAGTGTAAGTATCATTTTTTCCATCATGGATTACTCTCCTATCAAACTGCCAAGGCCTACCTAAAAGAACATGACAAACATCTATTGGCATAACATCATATGTTATCTAATATTTGTAACTTCCCATCTAAAATTCCACTTGGAATTATTCATTTACCAAGACTTTATGTCCTTTTTGTAGCCAAAATACCTTACAGGGAGTTGGATGTGTTGTTTTCTTTAGGCCTAGTTTATCAACCATTTCAGTAGACACGAGATCATTAGTACTTCCACTATCAATAATAACCTTAAAACATTTACCTTTATTCTTGCATGTAGTTCTAAACAACATCTTCCTTTGAGCAGGCTCTTGAATCTCCCCGATCGACTTAAGCAAGATTCTTTTCATGAGCAAGGACTCTCCCACCTCTAATGCATATCCAAGAGAAGGTGATTCCACATTTTCCTCTTCAACTTGGACAATAAGTGTACTCCCTTGGCTTGTTGAAGGATTTTCTATACACTTATAAGATCTATGACGAACACATTGATTGCATCTAAAACAAATGCCCAAAAAACCTCTACTTCTACCTCTTGAGTAGAGTCTTCTACCTCTAAAAACATCATTGCCTCTTGGAGATTGTTCTTAATGATGTGAGTTGTTGGTCCTCTTCTTTATGAACTTGCAATTGAGCTCTACCACGTTTTTGTCCTCTAATCTAGAATTTCTGCCTCTACCCCTTGGATATTGTGTTGGATTTCTAGATAGTTTCTCCTATGTCGTGAGAGCATACTAATATGCCTCCTCAACTGATATTGGGGACAAGAGGTTGATTTCACCTTGGGTGTTGAATTTCAATCCATCGATTTATTTAGCCACCTTCTTGAAATAATTTTTAATATGACCAACTCTGACGGTCAACCTATAAAACTCTTACTTATATTCCGTCATTGACATTTCCTTTTGTTTAAGATTCAACATTTTCTTAAAAAGATTAATTTGATAGTCTTTGGGAATTAATTTACATTTCATCTTAGAAATTATCCTACCTATATCTTAATATTGGTATTTCCTTTATTTCTTTTCTCCTTTTGTACTCCATCCCACCAAAGGGATGCATGTCCCTTTAGTCCGGTTATTGTAAACTTCACTTTCTTTTCATCATCCACATTCTCATACTCAAAGTAATTGTCCATGGCACTGATCCAATCAATATCCTCTTCAACATTTAGGTTACCTTCATACATTGGTACTTCAAATTTTGGCTTAGAACTAATTCCCAAGATTGCTTTAACCAGCCTCTCTTCAACTCTTTCTTCTTCAGGATCTGCCTCTTCTTCTTCTTGAGGTTCTTCCTTTCAGTCACTTTGACATCTCTAGTATTGACTCCACTTATGTCTCTAGGCTCCATGGTTTCTAAACATGCTTGAATATTCCTCATCTTCAAGCAAACTTGCATTAGTAAGTTGTCTCCTTGGACTTTCTCTTCCTCTAGCTGCCATCTTCGCAAACTTATGTTTCACAATTTGCTTCGAGGTCTTTACTTAATGAGACAAATTAAATCCTACTATGATACCAAAATAGTGCATAGATATATTTTCATGAATTGGTATAAGATATTTCCTCTTTTTGTGATATAATTATGTAGGTTCAAGCACCAACCCGATATATCCAATTCAAAACAGCTTAAACAAAACTCCAAATATTACATCAATAATATTATTACATGAATTTCATATCTGCATTGAAACCTTATATTTAGGTAAACACAATACCTATGTTCCACGACCACAAGACTCGATGCAATTAGCCTCTTTCTCTGGTAAACACTACAGGCCCATGACCATGATCCTCTGTCAAATGCTACAGGTCAATCGTCCTTATGCAAGTGGCCTCTACTACCGAGTGTTACAAGCCCATGATCAATCCTCGACACTATCTGTCTCTTCTTCAATTTAATATGCCTTACAATCTTTAGAACTATAGGTTTGATTCCCTTCGACTTTTTTTTAACTTAACAAAATTCAGTTGTATCAAGCTATTGGGTGTTTGAAATCCAATAAATATGGGCTTGTCTGTCAAGCAAAAAAACACTCATGGTTGTATATCGATCTTCTATTTTCAATTGACAAACCTATGTGTAGAGATATGACCTCCTCAAATTGGAATTAAAACTCAATGGTACTCCTTCGCCACTCTATAGATCTATAGAAATTATAATATCCATTCAATTTTATCTTTTGTGAAAGAACCCAATGATTCCATTGTTTAAAGCAACGATTATAAGTATTTTTTAAATAGGTGGGGTAGATGATTCGAGACTTAATAGTATTTCTCATATCTTCCACTATTAGAAAATTCCAAACAAATTCACAAACTTGTTCTAACCTCCTAGATGCATGCTAAAATAAGTATTTTTTTAATTTGTTTGGCTCATTACATGACATTTAGGAGGTTATAAACAAACAACTTCATTGGTTTTGCTCCCAATGTAGAAGGGAAAGAACCCTAGTAGGCGATGGATTTTTTGAAAACCCTAGGAGTTTTTCCCTGTCAAACATGATATTCAAACCATAGCTTGGACTTAAGCTAAACATTGTCGATTGACCTAGTACCAACTAAGGGTAAAAAAAGTGGGAAACTCCGATTTGTAGTTTTTATTGGTTTTCATGGTTGAGTTGTATTTCAATGGCTAAAAAAGAAAAAAGAAAATTCAAACCCTGCAACTTAGAGTTGGGTTTTAAACCCAAAAGGAATGAGGACATACATTTTTGTGGGGACATGAGTCAGAAGGAAGTGGAGGACAAGTGTAAAGCGGTAAAAGGAATTGATGTTTGGTATGATTAGAAAGGTAAAGTGATGGTGATAAACCCTATATCTCTATGTGAAGATAATGTAGTTTTTTGCCATCAGTTTCATGAAGGAGTTGAAGGGATTGAAGATGATAGGAATGGCCCTCAAATTCAGGTTCCCTTAACAACCATTGCTCAAAAACTTGTGTCTAATGAATTTGATGGCAGTTTTTTTTAAGAAAAGAAGGTTACATACGAGAAAAGAAAAGGAAGGTCAAGGTTTCTTCAGAGCAAGGAGATTTATGTTCCCCTGTGTATTACATCTAAGAAAACAAGTGAAAAATATAATATTAGAATAAAGATAAAAGACTTCGAAGTTAAACCAGACGTGGAAGATTTTGTGGTGGGTAGAGATATTACCTTGGAGAGAGTGGAGAGCCTATCAAAGAGAGATTTGGTTTGTCATATGGAATATCTGAAGATGAATAGAAAGGAGATGATAAATTGGGTACTGGAAAATTGGAAGCCGCTTCTGAATTATTCTCCTCGAGTTCTCTGCGTAACTAATGGATAGTTCTACTTTATCTTTCTATCAGAGGAGAATGCTAAGAGGATTTTAGAGAGGTTCTGGGTTATAAAGGGAGTCTCATTAGTTCTCTGGAGGTGGACTATCCATTTTAATCCTTAGACTCAAAAAATTTCAAAACGACATATCTAGCCTCTCCTTCTTGGGGTGTTGTGCCTCCAATTTTGGTCCAAGGAGGTGCTCATAAAACTGGCATACCATCTAGGTAAGTTTATTTATTTGGATAATGAAATGGTGTGATTAGCAAATAAAAGGGTGGCTAAGGTTTTGGTGGAATTGGAGATAGGGAAGGGTTTACCGAAAGAAAAAAATCTCAGATGGGAAGATCAAGTTTTTGAACAAAAGATGGATTATAGTGGAATCCCCTTCAGATGCTTATTTTGTAGGGACACGGGTCATCTCAAAAAGGAATGTCTGAACTTTTTGAACAACCCCTAAGATTCAGAAGGTGGATTGTAAATCGAAATCTCTTTCCTTGGGGGATTCGGCCCCAGTCACACTCTCCTTATTTATGGTCGAAGTTTGACGAGGAAATTTCAACATGTAAGTCCTCTGATTCTTACTATGTTCCATATGAAGATTTCTCTTCTAAAGAGATTTTAAAAAAATATTGAGAAATATTTAGATAAAATATTGAAAGGTAAATTGGTTGATTATAGTGTAATTGGGAAGAGAATTCTTTCCCTAGATTATGGAGAGTAGACTGTTTTTTCTTCCGAACTTAATGCCGTGGGAGAGGAAATTGATGGTAGGACTGAAAAGACAGGTCATTTGACCCCAATGTATAATTGTGGAAAGGAACTATGCTCAGAGGGTTTAAAACAGGGGGTTGTTTTCTCTAGGAAGGATGAGGGTTCAAAGTTTTATGTGTCTAACTGTGGAGGGGAACCTTCCTCCGAGGGTTTAAAAGAGGGGGTTTATGGGAAGGAGGCGGGTTCAAAGTTTTATGGTTTCATCGACTCTGGATTAGATATGTGAGGGTTTGACAAAATATTTAGATCTGAAGTGTTTCCCAGGGGACAAGGTTTTTGGATCTCCTTTGATGGTTTATGTATCCAAACATTCGGACTCTCCTTCAAAAACCTCTATTAGTTCGATCCACCACAAAAATGTGACTGTTACGGAGAGAAACTTCCTATGGCTTGGGGGTACCACAACATACATTATGACACCAAAAATCAATCTTTCCGAATATGCAAGAGCAGTAAAATCATCTAACAGTAAGGGATATAGAATCGTACCTTATTCCGGATGGTTGAAGTAGATCCCCGTTGAGCTTTTCCAATGCAATTGCGATTACAATTAGCTCTCAACAATAGCAAACAAAGAAAGCATGATATATATAAATGTGTTAGAGCTACTCTAGCATATATAGTCAATTATGTATAAGCACATAAATACATCCATGAATTCAATATTCATATTCAAATGCACATGTATTGGACAGGAAAATATATTTCTATTAATAAAACAGAGATACAATAGTGACAAACTCTGTCGACACTTCTGCAAACCGGAGAAACCAAGTCCTCCACATGGGACTCCACCACTTCAATCCTCCATCTCTCGATATCAAGCTCACAAAGCAAAGGTAAGCTTGGGAAGAACACTATGTGCTCCAAAGGGACAAGGGATGCAGACTCAAGTATAAGAAAAACTGAGGAAACAATGGACTATAGTTTCCTTACTCTTCAATTTCTCCTCCTTCAATGTATCCAAGAGGCTCAATATACAGTACTCCAAAGAGGTAATGGAGGGTCGAATTCGAGTGTTCTCAAGGCATTTGGAAGGCCTGTTGGGCCCAAAAATGACCCCTTTTTTACCACACTTGACATACTCTTTTTGCCTTATCTTACCCTATTTTCATGCACCTAACAGATGTTTTTCCTTCATTGGAGCCCTAATTCCTTGTAGGTATGATTACTTATTGTTTTATCTTATTAATACTTATGATTGTAATAAATAGGGCTTTATCTCTTGAATTATGCTAATAAGTGGGATTTTATGAAGATTGTTCAAAGCGTGAAGGATACAGGTGTATCAGGTCAAGCGGATTCTAGAAGAGACGAACATCTATTGCCAGCTGTGCCCACAGACTCTATCTTTACAGGTGAAACGCAGTCAAAGATCCTCATCCTACGCAAGCTGCAACAGAATTGTCTCAGCAGTGCGCCATTATTCAAGGGTAGCTGCAATTGACGGATTACTTCTTGATTCGGTTTTGTTATTTCATTATCGGCTCATGCAACAAATTTCCTATATTCTTTGCTTCTGTTTCGCCGCAGCTGTAACAACACATCGTAATAGGGCAGCCTGAAGATCGTATATCTTCATGGCTGCCCGATATTAGTGGATAGAAGTTATGAAGATTAATGTATAAATATCAGGGAGTATGCAGAGCCAAGGGTTGGAATTTAATTGATCTTATTGTATAAGCTGTGACAAAGACTGTACTTTCATTTTATCATCTAATATAAGGAGTATGATTCTTCTAATTTATGTGTTTTAACTTGTGTTAGTTTCCAACGTCTCTGTTCGAAGGCTGGGAGCACCTTCCTACAAAGATCTCCGAGTTAATTAGGTAGTTATCTTCTCTGTCGTGTGGTGTGGATGTTACAGTCGACGTATTCTTTTATAACAACTGCAACAGTAATGTTTTATTTTATGTTTCCTTGATTGATCAGTAATTGCATTTCTTGTAAGCTACAGTGAAGAGTGGCGTGACAGTCGACTGTGTAGACTAATTTTCCTTATGCACTTGTGTGGTAGCTGTAACAACCGAGCTCATCCCTAGTTTCTTTCAATTGTTGTCTTTCTTGAGTTTTTCTAATTCAATCCATTCACAGTTATAATTGTTGAGTTCAATTTCTGTATTTATGATTTCTAAATCAAATTGGATTGAAATAGTTATAATGGATCTTCAGATGGCCTGGTAATTTAGGATTTAACTTTCTGCAAAAGTAAATCTAGATGTTTATTTTCTGAATCTTTTATTTCTAGATCAAGGTTGTAAGAAGGTATTTGAGGCTTTGCATTCTTAAAAAGGTAAATTATATTAAGTTAATCATGGGAAGAGTTGGGTTGAACAGGAAGGTAGGATAGTTTATTCAACAGTATCAGCTACTTAGTATTTAAGCACAAACAGTGTAAAATTATCTTTGTAATAAAAAGACTTTCCTGGGTTGATAATTTATATTCAACATTCTGTATGTTGGCTTCAATTAACTTGCATATAGAGTGCCCAACATTTTGGCGCTGTTGCCGGGGAAGGTAATTATTAGACACCATAGTAGTTGCATCCATTCATCTTTCTTCAGTTTTTTTAAGTTTGCATGTTTGGGTTGCATGAATACGAGAAGGGTACAGTGTGACATTCCTGCAACCCATAGAACTCCCCAGAATACTAACATTGCAGGTGATCAAGGTCGTGGACGAAATCCAGCATTGGGAAGAAGAACATTCATTGACAATTTGGTTTCTAGAACCAATTCCTCTACCGAAGCTTGCTATCAGAGGTCCTCTGTTAGAAGAAGCCCAATTATTCCCAAGGTGGAAGCATCCGTTTCCACAATGGAGAACATAAGGGAAGTTGCAACACCCTCAGGTGTCCCTATGGAGGAAGACATAGTTAGTACTATGGGATCAACTGACCGAGACTTGGAATATCACATTAACGGGAAGGTGGTGACAAAAGAAGAGTGGACACAGTTCCATAAAAAATTAAACGATCCGTGGAAGCACAAAGAGGAGAGAACAGAAGAAGACATGAATAACAGACGCGATCCAGAAGATCACAAAGAGGTGAGGGGAGAAAATAATCATCATGAGGGTGATTCCCCGCCTAATGGGACTATTTCCACACTCAAGTTCCCCATTCAATAGCCAGAGGGAATAACCCCCATGAAAAACATATTGCCATCAGTTTTACCTCATTTTCATGGAAAGGCCCCAGAGGATCCAAATGAATTCCTTTTCGAATTTGACATCCTCTGTCGCAACTATGATTACACCTCTAGTGAGCAAAAGTTGAAACTTTTCCCTACTACTCTGAAGGATAATGCACTACGTTGGTTCATGAGCCTGGGTGGGGGAACTATCACCACTTGGGACCGGATGAAATAAGTGTTCCTAGAAAAATATCAGGAGTATTGCAACACCAAGGATAGAAGAGAAGAACTATTTAAGATGGTACAAAGGGACGACGAAATCTTGGAATATTTTGTCGAGAGGCTTTTGTACAATGTGCAAAGAGCTGGATAGAATAATATGGGGTTAGACGTGCTCAAGCTAATCCTACTTTGTGGGATTAGGGAAGACTGCCTAGACATGTTGAACCTATTAGGAAAGGGGGACATCTCAAAGGATTCCTTTGAAAATATTGTTGAATTACGCAAGAGGTATTCCATAGGATCTTCCAGGAACAACAAATGGGACAAACGAGATAAACTAGAATGAGATGTCTTCGACAGAACACAGAAGTAATATAATGGAGGAGCCACCTGGGTAGAAATAGGCAACCTCCTCGAGAATTTCAAGACAGAAATGATGAGCTCCATCTCCTCAGAAATAGATGTCCTAAGGGAAAAGCAGAAATAAGGAGTAGAAGATCTAACACTCGGTGTATTCTGCCCTAAATGTAGGAAGAAGCATCCCCTAAAGGAGTGCCCACTCGATAAAGTAGAAGTGTGTTAGCTCTATGAGCTGAACCATGATACAAAGGAATGTCCTTCACTACCTCAAGTGAAGGTAGTTCTGCATGCATCAACTCCAGATGTGGAACCAGCCTACTTCATTTCCCAGAAAAAGCCTTGGAAGCCTCGAAATCAAGGAATGAATCCAGACTCGTTTCCATTTTCAAATAACATGAATAAATGGAATAATATGCATCACATGAATACACAATTCCCTTCATCTTATTCCAACCATCAATGGTATCCTTCTCAACCTACGATGCAAAATTTTAACTCCTGGAACTCTTGGACACAGTCACCAAACCAACAGAATTCTTGGTCTCCTGGGTGGAGGAACTTCCATCCAGGAAACCAGTTTCCCCATAACCAACCTCCTCAACCATACCCTCCTCAACAATACCCTCATCCTTATCAGCAGTCGCAACTGCAACTCCAGAACAATGCTACACCCAATATGCCTATACGACCGCAGCTGCCTGCTCAACCTAACCCCAAACGAAATAATACAGAAGTCCATCAATTTGAGACTTCCAGCATGCCCGTTTACTCCATTACTCCAGTTCCCTGTAATGACATCCACTTACGATCAGGGAGGATAGTGGAGCCTTTGGTCATTGAGGATGTGCTATCCTCTGCGTCTGAAGAAAGGATGAACCAACAGTATTTATCCAACGCAATGATCCCCATTATTAAGGACGCTGAAAATATTATCGAGATACTAGCTAAAACACAAGAAGAAACATTTATTGACACACATCCTACACAACTAATTAGGAAACTACCATATCCTGAAAGACTAACACTACAGAAGGCATCGGAACAACCTCAATTCAACCTCTTAGGAGAGTTGAAAAACCTCTATGTCAAAATTCCACTGCTGGAGGCCCTTCATGATGTGCCTATCTATGCCAGAACTGTTCGGGATCTGTGTACAAGAAAACCAGGAAGAAAACCCAAGGATCCTCCCACTATCCATGTTATAGGGAAATTATCAGAATTAATAATGGGAAAAACCCTCTTGGCCAAATACGATGATCCTGGGAATCCCACTGTCACTGTGCAGATTAGGAGCATGCAGGTACCAAACATACTGGTATATTTAGGCGCAACTATTAATGTCATGACCATAGAAATTGTAAGAAAAATTGGGCTCACTAATCTCAGGCCAACTTCTACCGTTTTAGAACTTGCAGATAGGTTCAGCATCAAACCCGAGGGAATCTTGAATGATCTCATTGCCTCGGTTGATTCATGGAAATATCCGGCTGACTTCTTGGTTCTACAACCCAAGTCGCAGCTAGGAGGACACCCGTTGATCCTAGGAAGGCCCTGGTTAGCTACAGCTGATGCTTGCATCAACTGTCGGTCTGGGTCTATGACCATAGTAGATGGGACCAAGATAAAGAACCTTACCCTCAGATGGGGCCATGAGTAATTGATTAGTCTATGCTAAATTCTTCTCTCTCTTCTACAACCTTCTATTCTCCATTTGAATTCTACAGGCTTGATGATCCTATGCTTCATTGAATTTAACATGGTATCAAAGCTGGTATCCAAACCAACAAAAAACCTCAGAAGCTTGCATTGTTGCACCATAAGTAGTTGGGTTCCACATAAATCCTGGAATTATTGCCTTACTCTATCTGGATTCTGTGTATATAGGTCTATCTAGGTGTGATGCACCCAGAGAATGTGCACATGTTGAAGTAGAGAGTGTTTTGCCTAAATTGATTCAAATTGAGTTGTTTTGCAGTGTTCTTGCAGGTACATTCAAAGAATTTATGAATAATTGTTGAATAATATAGATATGAAATGGAGAATTTAGTAGCTCTAACTCCCAGAATCCTTGCACCCTTTAATTACCTTGATTGGAGGGCAGATATGTAGATGGCCTTACGTAATAAGGGTCTGTATAGGCACACCATGGGAAGAGAATTTGATCCTCAATAGTATATTGAGAAATCAAAGTATATGAAGAAGATTGGTGAAGCTTTTGGCTTCGTGTGCATCCACATCTCTAGGGAGTTGTCGTTCCATCTTGAGGGACTCGAGACTCCAAAAGAAGTATGGGATAAACTCGAATCCTTGTTTGGAAAACATGATGAGCTGAGGGGCCATATCCCAGAGAATGAGTTGGTAGCACTACAACCCAGTAACTTCGAAACTATTTAGCATTTTTTCTCAAGATTCAAATCACGAGTCATGCAATGCAATTAATGTGGGATTGTGAAGAAGGATGAGAAATTGGTGCTCTCCATACTGAGAAAAATTGGCCTAGAATTCTCAGTGTTTGTATCTACCTTTCACTTTGGGATACTGACTACTCCTAATTGGCGAATTCCATCCCTTAATGCTTTCATAGAGTCTCTAATCCAAAAACAATACAAGCTAATCAGAGGAGAGCTCTTAGATCCTCACCAAATCAGGCTCTCTTATCTAGTGAGACAATGAATGCACAAGCAAGAAGGAAGCATAAATGTAAAGAAAAGAAGAACAATGAATTTGGACTTAAAGATGAGTTTGATCCATCAGATGAAGCCTCGGGCTCTAGGAAGGACATACATCAAAGGTCTAACAGGGGCAAGTGCTCCTACTGTAAGAAAGGAAACCATACAGAGCAATATTGTATGAAGAAGACCATATATCATATTACAAAACTCCTTAAGCAACACAATATTTCCCTACTCGACGGTGCAAGGAAGGTTGACTCTGGAGACAAGACTGGAGATCATGATAAGAGGTGCCATGCACTGAAGGCTAGTTGTTCAAAATCACATGCCTTCCTCATTGATTCAGGAGCCCCCAATCATAGGGTTACATCCAGATAATGATTCTCTTCATTAAAATTTGCCGATGGTTTGAATATTCACATGGGTGATGAAACTCAAATTCAATATGAAGGAAAGGGTTCAATCAAGTTAAAGCATGGAGTGTTCAAAGATGTACTCTATGTTCCCTCCTTAACTGTAAATTTGTTATATGTATACTATATGACACATACTGTCCCACCAAAGTAAGTAGTTTTTGGTCATGAATCAGTGGAAATCTTAGATATCTCAACTGGGAAGATTATAGCGAAAGGTGTTGCAAACCATGCCTCCAAGGCATATGAATTCTCACACTTTCTGCCATATTGAGATCCAATGCAGTCTTAGATGCCATTTGAAAGGGAAGGTAAAACCATTTTAACTAAACCTTTTACATATGATAATGTTTCCATTTGTGTTTTAGATTATGTAACGTCCCCAACCCTCCAACCGACGAAGAGGATGCTACAGTAATGCTATCTACCCGGGAAACTAGCCCCATGAACACAAAATGAAATGTATTGGGAATGAAACATACATAGATGCATAATTCGTTTAAACATACAGTGGAAGAAAACACAATCATCCAATACATTTAGCATGTTCATCATCTCATTTAAGCAATAAATACAATTGCAAAGATAGAATGGACAAGAGATACTTATCTTTAACAAAAGCTTGCCCCACAACCACCTACGTCGCTGCAACGTTCCACCCAACCATAGGCCAGTATGCCCATCAATCACTCAACAACACTGCCACCCTTGAGTTGGGCATGATTCCACAAGGAACAATGGAAAATAACAGGCTCACACATAACCAAGGATACACAACTCAGCCAAGCTAACACAGTTGGGTTTATCAGGCTATCGAGAGTTGGAAAGGATGACCTCTAAGCTAGTGAGCTCAATCAAAGAGCTATGGACACCTGCACCATAACTAGCCTAGCTTATAAAACATCCACACACACCCAACACAAGGAAGCATCCCCTTCTTCGTTGTGCAGTCCCTCGGCCTATGTCCTCCCTTCCAGTGCTATTCAGGGGGTGCAGAGAAGAAAGCCAACCCTATAGCTCTATCTGTGAGGCTCCTTCACACACTAGGTTTGTCAAGCAGGCTCAGACCCCATTTCCACTCCCAATTCCACTCAGGCCAAAGCCAAAATATGCACCGACATCACAATATGATTTCTGGGTTGGAAGAAAGACAGTTCCAACAACAAAACGGATTTCCAGAATGGGTAAAATGGCCCTTTAGTAGCAACTCATTTTCCAAAGACGTTTTGGCCCTAACGTGGACAAAACGGGCTCAATAACACCCAAAATCATGGATCTCCTCTCTCACTCACTGGGCATTTCCAGAAGAACGATTTCCAGCTTGGAAACAATGGGGGAAGGAAACTCAGCCGCTGATAATCATCCAAAACGATTTCTTAGCCTGAGCAAAGTGAGGTAACAACCAAAAATGTGAATGGTTTCACACACAGGAAGTTCTAAATGCTTGAGAGAGCTCACATGAAGGAAACATGGTGAGGAAAACATGAAATCATGGGAGCATGGTAGAATGGCCCACATTTTTGGGTTTTTGCTTTCCCAAGGAGTCAAAACACATTTCCCAACAACTGATGGATTCTCCAATTCGAATTTGGGCTGTCATACCTTTCCCATCCCATGAAATAACCAACCCAACCAATTTCTGGTAGTAATAAATGATTGGGTGAATGAGACAAGAAAGGTAGTTGACAATTTGATGGGTTCTCCCTTTGACATTTGGATTTTCCCCATTGGCCCAAAGGTTTGAATACCCCCCCCCTTATCCTTAGGAAATCATGCCCCCATCTCATTATTTGTTGCATTGACATAGCTGGTTATGGGTTTTTAATTAATTGCATATTTACATGATGATTTAAAATCGCAACGTGCCTGGCTAGCACAAAATACCATCGGCATTGATTTAATCGTCGAACATATACGTTAAATTGATGGTGGGCCTTTTTGCCTATAGCTCCTCACCATGATTAATTACAATATATACATCATATACATTTAATGCAAATGGGGTCAAAACCGGGGTGTTACATTCCCCTCCCCCTTCAATAGCACTGTCCTCAATGCTTTACAAAATTGAACAAAAATGCCACACTGGCATTGCCTCAGTGCTCCGCAGAATTGAACAAAAACAGATGTGCCAAGCGCATGGCATCCTCCAGCTCCCATGTAGCCTCTTCAGGACCGTAGTGCTCCCATTGCAACTTTACCTTCCCTATGGATCAGTTCCGGAGCATTGTGACCTTCCTGTCAAGGATGCGCATTGGCTCGATTTGGAACTCTCCCTCGGGTTCCACCTGAATCACATCCCAATTTATCACATGGTTAGGATCATGTACATATTTCTTAAGCAAAGAAACATGAAAAACATTATGAGCTCTAGTGCTATCAGGAAATGCAAGTCTATATGCAACTGGCCCTATTCTTTCGAGCACTTCAAACAACCCACAATATATAGGTGATAGCTTGGCACAACTTCCAAGCTTCAAGGAACTCTTCTTTTCCCTCACTCTAAGGCAAACATGATCCCCAACAATGAATTCTCTGTTCACCCTATGCTTATCCACATAGCTTTTATGTCTATCCTGGGATACTTTCAGATTCTGCTTGATCTTTACAACCTCTTGCTCCATTTCCTTGAGTGATTCTAGCCCAAGCACAACCCTGTTCACTGGATTATCCTATGTCACTGGTGTCCTACACCTTCTACCATACAAAGCTTCATATGGACTCATCCCTAAGGATGCTTGCTGTCCATTGTTATAAGCAAACTCTACCAAATGTAAGTAATCTTCCCACTTGGTTGGTTTGTTCATCACGTACATGCGAAGCATGTCTTCAAGCACTTGATTTACTCTCTCTGTCTGCCTATCAGTGTGAGGATGGTAAGCAGTGCTGAAGTTCAACTTTGTACCCAAATCTGCAAACAAACCCTTCCAAAAGTTGGAAGTGAACCTGACATCTCGATCATAAATTATTGCCTTAGGCAATCCATGTAATTTGAAAATCTCCTTCATGAATATTTTGGCAATGTCATCAGTATTGTGCGTAGACTTAACCGGTATAAAATGTGCTGCCTTTGTCAACTTTTCCACCACAACCATGATGGAATCATGTTGTCTCCAAGTCATTGGCAATCCTGTAATAAAATCCATGGAAATAACTTCCCATTTCCATTCTGGAACTGCAAAGGATGCAACAAACCTGCTGGGTGTTGATTTTCAACTTTCACTTGCTGACATTTCATGCACCTTGAAATATATTCATCCAGGTCCTTTTTCATTCCTGGCCAAAAATTCTGCTTTCTGGATGTAGCAATTGTCTCATGATATCTTGGGTGACCAGAATATGGAGCTTGGTGGATCTTGTCCATAACCATTCTCCTCAAATCTGCTACATTTGGAATATAGACTCTACCTTTATAAGTAAGAAGTCCATCTTCTTCCAATTTATATCCCTCGTATCTCTTCTCAATACTTTCCTGCCGCAATTTGTCTTTTACCTGCTCATACAACTCATCTCTAGCAGTATGTTTAACAATCTGCTGCCTCAACTTCGATTGGAAAATACTAATGGATGCCACATGCATTTCCTAAACCTTCCTGTTGAGTGCATCAACTACCTTATTCTCTTTTCCTTTTATGTGCTTGATTTTGAAATCAAATTCACATAAAACTCCAGTCATCTAGCTTGCCTAGCATTTAACGTTGGCTGATCAAACAAATACTTTAGACCACAATGGTCTTTCCTTAGCTCAAATATTCTGCCCATCAAGTAATGCCTCCACATCTTGAGAGTATGTACTATGGCTGTAAGTTCTAGATCATGAGTGGCATAGTTCTTCTCATGCTCCTTCAACTTTCTTGACTCATAACATATCACGTGGTTGTCTTGCATAAAGACTCCTCCAAGCCCTTGACCGCATGCATCGGTACACACCACAAAATATTTTTTCGGGTCGGCAATCTTCTAGACTGGTGCACATGTGAGAAGATTCTTCAAATGCTGGAAACTTTCTTCACACCTCGATGTCCATTCGAACTTTATTCCATTCTTTTGCAAAGAAGTGACTAGATGTGCAACCTTGGAGAATCCTTCAATGAATCTCTTGTAGTATCTTGCAAGTCCCATAAAAGATCTTACATCTATCACATTTCTTGGAGTAGGCCAATTCATAATGGCTTCAATCTTCTCAAGGTCTACAGATATGCCCTCATCTGAGATAATGTAATCCAAATAATGAATCCTATCTCTATAGAAGTCACACTTGCTCAACTTTGCATACAGCTTATGCTCTCTGAGCAATTGCAATTTCAATCTCAAATGCTTTGCATGCTCTTCCTCATTCTTAGAATAGATAAGAATGTCATCATGGAAAACAAGAACAAACTTGTCCAAATACCTGCTGAAGACACTATTCATAAGGCACATAAATGTAGCTGCTGCATTTGTGAGACCAAATGGTACCACTACAAACTCATAATGTCCATACCTTGTCCTGAAGGCTGTCTAATGAATGTCTTCATCCTTGATCCTCACCTGACGGTAACCAAACCTTAAGTCAATCTTGGAAAATACCTTTGCTCCTCTCATTTGATCAAAGAGGTCATCAATCCTAGGCAAAGGGTATTTATTCTTCACCGTGACTTTGTTCAGATGTCTGTAATCAATACACAACCTGAGTGTATCATTTTTCTTTTTAACTAGTGCTCCCCAAGGAGACACACTCGACCTAATATATACTTCTTCTCCAACAACTCTTGTAGTTGCATCTTCAGCTCTAGCATTTATGGTGTACTCATCTTGCAGGGTATCTTGGACATTGGTGCTTCTCCAGGAACAAGTTTAATTGTGAAATCAATGTCTCTCTTTGGAGGAAGCCCTGGAATCTCATCAGGAAACACATCCCTAAAATCTTGCAACACATGAAAGTCCTCCAACCTAGGAGTTTCATCCTTGGTTGCCTCCATATATGAGCTACATACAACTAGCAACCTTTCCTGCAAAACTTCTTCAACTGCATTGCTATAACCTGCCTTACTGAAATCAACTTTGGAATGCCTTTCACAACTCTTGGGTTCCCTTCTTCATCCATGCATTCAAAAGTCTTATTATAATAGTCAAGCTTTACCCTGTGACCTTCTAACCAATCCATTCCAATGAGAACATCATAGGAAACAAGTGGTAGAACATTCAAATCTACACAAGTGATCAATCCATTCATAACCAATGGACATTTCTCTACCACTTCACTAACCTTTCTCTTAGTTCCAGTGGCTAGCTAAACTAACCAAGATTTTCTATGCTTTACTCTCTTAAAAGCACAAATTTCCACTACTCTAGGAGTAATGTAACTGTGAGTAGAACCAGGGTCAATCAAAATAGAAATAGATTGCTCAACAATCTTACCTACAACTTCAACCATCGTTGACTGGTGATCTGCCTGGAGGTCCTCCAGTGCTACATAAATTCCAGGTACGACCCTTGCTACTTGATCCACTGTTTCTGCCTCTTGAACGTTGTACGCTGGCTTTGCATTCTCATTCTCAAATTGACAATTCATGCGCATGTGGGGTCCTCCACATTTTCGACATTGGAGTGGTCCTCTGTTATGCTGTGGCTCTTTAGGCTTTTCTCCCATCCCTTTGGATGGCTGCTTCTCAGCTTGTGACAATTGCTTATGCTGATCCCTGAAGTTAGAAGGTTTGAAACCTTTCTTCCTTTGATCAGACTTCTCATTCCTTTTGTCCTTCCATGTCTTCTGGTAATCAAGTTTTGCTTTGCTTTGCTCATAGAAATACTTAGCTTTCCGGATTGCTTCTTCCAGAGTTCTAGGTTCATAGAACTCAATTCTGTCTTTGTAAGTCTGAGGCAATCCACTCAGGAAACGATGGATCTTCACTTTTTCATCTTTGATGTACCTGACATACCTCAATATTTCCAAGAACCTATTTGCATATTCTTCCATGGTCTGCTGTCCCAATCTCATTTCATGGAACTCCTTGATCTTATCATCATAATACCTTTCAGAGAGGTATTTCTACTTGAAATACTTCTTGAACTGCTTCCACTTAAGCCTTCTTTCATTGATCCTCTTTACTTGCTTGAAGTGCTCCCACCAAATGGATGCCCTTCCATTCAGATTGAATATGGAAACCCTTGCCTTCATGTTTCTTGAATAATCCTGAACTTGGAAATATTTCTTTATCCCAAGAAGCTAAGATTTAGCCTCTTGTCTAGTCTTTACCTCACCATCAAACATAGGAGGTTTAGCCTTCTTGAATTCATCTCAAGAGCGATCCCTGTGGCGCCTCCTTCTCTTGCTCTTGTGAGAAGAAGAGCTTGAATCCCATTGGATTCTTCTGAGTCAGATGATCTACTAGAAGTCCTTCTTCTTCTTCTGGTACTACTCCTACTACCTTCTAGTTTTACTATACCCTATCCAGAGTCTATCTTTCTTTGCAAGTCTGTCAAACTCTGCAACATAGCAGCATTCAACTAATGTTGTTCTTCTTGGGATTTAATCAATCTTCTCATGCTGGCTGCAATATCTGGCGATGTCTCTTGGAATATCCTTCCATTAGACTCTATGTCATCATTTCCAACTTGGACATTTTCCCCCATGGCATCTCGTGCACGCTTGTAGGAGTCCTGAGCATCATATCCATCATGGGTTCTCATGGCTGAACCACAAATTACTTTACCGAACCGCACCACCTAGAATACTGCCCTTGAAGGTGACTATGATTCTGCAAAATGTGTTAGTAACACAACTATTAGCTGCATAACATTTATACAAATCATAATTACTTACCTTCTCTTGGAAAAATCATACAATGACAACTTTGCCCAAAACACAGAATTTTCTTTCTCAAAGAACGACTGTCTCAAGGGGTCGAGGGCAGAGCCCTTGTTTTTTTTTTGTAAACACATCGATTTCGCGCAATCTAGTGCATAAACAGGCTGTCATTTTTCACCCTTTGGGACCCTAAAATCCCACTGAAAAACCTTGTGGAATTTCTCTGTTTCGGCAAAATTTTCACCCGCTGCATCGAAAATATTTTTGACTTTCACCCACTACAGCCTCTCGATCAATGCTTTTCATCCGTCGTAGCGGCTCCATCTTCATTTCTCACCCATCGGCTTCTTCTTCCTTTTCTGCCAGCCGCCCTTGCGGCTCAAACTCTGATTTTCGTTCGCCGTAGTGGCTCGATCATCAACTTTCATCCACCATCGTCGGCAAAACTTCCGACTTCAACCATCGCTTACGGGAGAATTCCTAGCTTTCTACCCACTACGTTAGCTTGGTCCAGCCGATGGGCATCAACGCTATTTTTTTCTCTCAGCTGCCATTGCGGCTCGGTCCGCTTTTTCCATCTGCCACCATAGCGCCTCAAACTTCGATTTCCGTCCACCATAGCGGCTTGATTCTTTTCTTTCACCTGCTGTCGTTGCGGCTTGAATTTCATTTTCCATCCATCGCCGAGGATAACTTTTCTTACTTAGAAAATTTTTGAAATTTTTCTCTCATTGGCTTACCTCCTCCTTTATCATTCACCATATAGTGGTTTGCTTCCTGGAAACCAAGCCGCCGTTGCCGAAAGGTTTTCCACTTCCATCCGCTACCGCTATATCGGAAGACTTTCTGATTTCTACCTGCAACTGCGGCTCGTTCCTTGTCTTTCACCTGCCGCCATGGCGGCTATGACATCCTTTGGCTCTCGTCGCCGTAGTGGCTCGATGTCTGGTTTCTGTCTATCGTAGTGGAAGACACTTAGACTTTCGTCCACCGCTGCGGATCTGCTTCAGTCAACTCAACCGACACACAGAGAAGAGTTTTCACACTTAGTAATTTTTCAAAAATTCTCTCCGCTGGCTTGTGCTCAACAGAGGTTATCCCACCTCTGTTTGTTGCTTTTCTTGGCCCATAAAGGCCCACTGTTGCAACCTGGATGTTCTGATACCAATATGTAACATCCCCAACCTTCTGACTGGCGAAGAGGATGCTACCGTAATGCTATCTACCCGGGAAACTAGCCCCATGAACACAAAATGAAATGCATAGGGAATGAAACATACACAAATGCATAATTCGTTTAAACATACAATAGAAGAAAACACAATCATCCAATACATTCAACATGTTCATCATCTCATTTAAGCAATAAATACAATTGCAAAGATATAATGGACAAGAGATACTTATCTTTAACAGAATCTTGTCCCGCAACCAACTACGTCATTGCAACATTCCACCCAACCATAGGCCAATGTGCCCATCAATCACTCAGCAACATTGCCACCCCCGATCTGGGCATGATTCCACAAGGAATAAGGGAAAATAACAGGCTCACATGTAACTAAGGATACACAACTCAGCCAAGCCAACACAGTTGGGTTTATCAGGCTATCGGGAGCTGGAAAGGCTGACCGCTAAGCTAGTGGGCTCAATCCAAGAGCTATGGACACATGCACCAGAACTAGCCTGGATTCTAAAACATCCACACACACCCAACACAAGGAAGCATCCCCTTCTCCGCTGTGCAGTCCCTTGGCCTATGTCCTCCCTTCCAGTGCTATTCAGGGGGTGCAGAGAAGAAAGCCAACCCTCTAGCTCTATCTGTGAGGCTCCTACACACACTAGGTTTGTCAAGCAAGCTCAGACCCCATTTCCACTCCCAATTCCACTCAGGACAAAGCCAAAATATGCACCCACATCACAATACGATTTTTGGGTTGGAAGAAAGACAGTTCCGGCAACAAAATGGATTTCCAGAATGGGTAAAATGGCCCTTTAGCAGCAACTCATTTTCCAGAGACGTTTTGGCCCTAACGTGGCCAAAACGGGCTCAATAACACCCAAAATCATGGATCTCCTCTCTCACTCACTGGGAATTTCTAGAAGAATGATTTCCAGCTCGGAAACAATGGAGAAAAATGCAGCCAAACGTGGGGAAGGAAACTCAACCACTGATAATCATCCAAAATGATCTCTCAGCCTGAGCAAAGTGAGGTAACAACAAAAAACATGAATGGTTTCACACACAGGAAGTTCTGAATGCTTGAGAGAGCTCACGTGAAGGAAAAATGGTGAGGAAAACATGAAAACATGGGAGCATGGTAGAATGGCCCACATTTTTGGGTTTTTGCTTGCCCAAGGAGTCAAAATGCATTTCCCAACAACTGATGGCTTCTCCAATTTGAATTTGGGCTGTCATACCTTGCCCATCCCATGCAATAACCAACCCAAACAATTTATGGCAGTAATAAATGATTGGGTGAATGAGACAAGAAAGGTAGTTGACAGTTTGATGGGTTCTCCCTCTGACATTTGGCTTTTCCCCATTGCCCCAAAGGTTTGGATACCCCCCCTTATCCTTAGGAAATCATGCCCCCATCTCATTATTTGTTGCATTGACATAGCTGGTTGTGGGTTTTTAATTAATTGCATATTTACACGATGATTTAAAATCGCAACGTGCTTGGCTAGCACAAAATTCCATCGGCACCGATTTAATCTTCGAACATATAACGTTCAATCGATGGTGGGGCTTTTTTCCTATAGCTCCTCACCATGATTAATTACAATATATACATCATATACATTTAATTCAGATGGGGTCAAAACCAGGGTGTTACAGATTCAGAATTCGAAGTAGAGGAACCAGTTGAATAAACTTATGAAATTGAAGATGAAGTTCATAGTGATCCAGATCCAAATCCAGTCCCTACTCCCAATCCTAGGCTTAAATGGGCACAAAATATTATTGAGGCAACTAGAAACATGATTAGAGATCCATCTAACACGAGGAGCACAAGATCCCATTTTCAAAAAGAGTGCCTTGCGCTATGTCAAGCAAATTCACTTCCTTCAAAGAGATGCAACAAGCTTTGAGAGAGATGCTACATGATGGTAAGGCCTGATCAACAATTCTACTCATTGAAGAACAAGTTGGATCATGTTACTCTTCCTCTAGATGAAGGAAACATTCATCCTCTTATCTGTCATCGGATTGGAATAAGATGGAGAAGTTCACATGCATAGTCCTAGGATACAATTCCACACAAGAACCATCACACTGCTTTACTTCTCCACAAAGATGTAGGTTGCAGAAATATTTTCACAAGTTTTTATTCAAGAAGAAATTTTCGCTTGATATGAAAGCTTGATTCTGATTTTCCTTCTTATTTTGAGGGGGGGGAGGTCCCATGTTTTTTTACCCATTTCCTTGGTTATATTAAGCAATTATTATTTGTTGCATTTAATTGTATGGGTGACCTTTGGTCTTAATTACTAGGTCCCAGGTTGTTGAAAGTTAGGATTAAGTGGGGGGGGGGTGTTGGGATTATTATTAATCCTCCCTTTGACCACATAATCTATTTATCCTTTTTCATAGCTTAGGAGGTCTTCATCACTCCACTAGTGTATGGGGGACACACCTAGGGGACATATGCCACTTACTGGACCTGATTGCATGGGTTCAGGTGCTCCAAGGACCAATCCCTATAATTTAGGAACACACTCTGAGTACCACCAATAATCTCCAACAATTGATTATAGTAGGTATTCTGTTAAGTCTAGTTATGATTCGATTCCCATTAGTTAGAACACTCTTAGTCATCCTAGCGCTATTTTCCATGATTAAGGGGAAGTAGGGCGCATTTACTCACTTACTCTCATCAGTTAACTGAGTGTGAACTGTTTTAGTGATCCGAAGTTGCATTAGTGAGCTGTAGTGGTGATTTTCCCACATTGAGTTAGCTCCAAAGTCAGTGTAGGTTGGTAGATTTGAATCCTATCTTAGGTATTTGAGTTCTCCTATATGTATAACCATTGTATTACATATTATTTACGGATTCATGAATATAATCATATTATTCTAATTTTCTCTCCATGTGTGTACAATATTGCCATGAGTAATTGATTAGTCTATGCTAAATTATTCTCTCTCTTCTGTAGCCTTATATTCTCCATTTGAATTCTGTAGGCTTGATGATCCTATGCTTCATTGAATTTAACAGTATGTGCAATTGATGTAGTAGGTAAGTATGGAGGGCTTTTGGCTATTTGGAATCCTAGAGCTTGTAATTTGACTCCTTACAAAACATATGCAGGGATTCCTTTGGAGGGAATAATTCAAGGATTCAAAGAGGTCATCAAAATCTTGCACATTTATGCACCATATAAGGATCGTAAGGTATTCTGGGATTTAATTGATTCAAGTGGCGTTCTTGGTTTGCAGAATCTTGTGGTGGTCGGTGATTTGAATTTTACTATGTTCTCTTATGAAAACTGGGGTATGGAAAACCCTTTGGATTCGTTGGCTAGGTTTTTTCAAAGCTTATTTAGCAGGAACACTCTAGTTGAAATTAGGCCTTCAAAGCTGACCCCAACCTAGAAAAACAAAGGGTTAGGAAATGAAGGAACGGGAAAACAACTAGATAGATTTTTTTGTTGCGGACTCCTTACTAAGGGAAAGTGTTAGATATAGATCTTGGAATGTGACTTCTAGTTTGCCTGATCATATCTCGATTGCTCTTCAATTAAAGGGGGATCTTGATGTAAAGAATTTAGCTTTCAAATTTAACCAAGCTTGGTTAAAATATCCTTCTTTTTGCATAATGGCAAGGTTTGCTTGGAACTCTATATCAATGGATGCCGACCTAAATCTAATGGATAAAATTGTTCTTAAGCTCAAAAAACTGAAGTCATAAGTGAAGGTTTGGATTAAAAAGAAAGAGGCAAAGGACAAAAAATATATGATTCTGATAGAATCTTGGATTCTGGAAATTCTGTTACAAAATTTAGAAACAAATTTGTTTGTTGAGGATAAGGCTCGGTTGGCAGGTTTGGAATTCGAGAAGGATAAGATTCTTAAGAAGGAACAAGAGTATTGGAGGCTCAAAACTAAAGCAGTATGGATAGAAGTTGGTGATAATAATACAATATTCTTCCATTGGTATGCTTTGAACCATAAGAACTCAGATACCATATGGGAAATTAAATTATCTGAAGGTGAGTCTTTAACAAGTAGCCATGACTTTCAGAATGAAGCAGTCAAATTCTTCAGAAATATTTATGAGGATCCAGGTAAGGTAAATATATGTAATCAATTGGTTGTTTTGAAGAATGTCCCTTCTTTTTTCTCAAGAGAGGAAGGTCAAAGTATAGGGAGGCCTATTAGTGCTGAAGAAATTAAGGAAGCTCTTTCTAGTTTGTCTAAAGATAAAAGTTTGAGGCCAGATGGTTAGCCGACGAAATGTTTCCTTACCTTTCTGGATATTATGGGGGTTGAATTATTGGAGGTTGTTGAGATGTCTATAATATAAGGAGTAATGTATGGATCTTTGAATTCTACCTTTTTAGAACTGGTGCCAAAGAAAGACAAATGGATTCCTTTTTGGACTTTAGACCAATTGCTCTTTGTAACCTAGTTTATAAACTAGTTACTAAGATAATTGTTGTAAGGCTCAAACTGAAACTTTCTGAAGTTCTTTCAAAAGAACAATGTGGTTTTCTTAAAAAAAGGCAGATATTAGAAGCTATTGGTATTCCATGGGAATGTATTCACTCTTAAAAAGTGAAGAAATTGATATCTTTAATTTTGAAGATTGATCTTTCAAAGGTGTATGATAAAGTGGATTATGGATTTTTTTGATTGGTTCTCCTTCAGATTGTGCTTCTTGTTGAAGTATCAAATTGGATAATTGCTTGTGTTTCATCAACAAATATTGCTATTTTGATCAATGAGGCTCCTATCTCTTTCTTCAATAGTTCAAGAGAACTACATCGAGGGTGTCCTTTATCTCCTCTTTTGTTTCTGCTTATTATTGAAGGGCTGATTAGAATGATTTTGGAAGCAAAAAGTATGGGTAAGTTCAAAGGCTTACAATATATTCTACTCTCCAAATTACTCATCTTCTATTTGCCGATGATGTAGTTATCTTTGGGTTTGACAACTTAAGGATTGGAAGTACCTTTCAAAGTTTCTTAGAGTTTTCTATTATGCTTTGGGGATGGAAATCAACGTGGAAAAATCCTCTTTATATCACATTAATTATTTGATCGTGTTCAAGGGGAGCTGTGTAATTTATTTAATTTGAAGATGGGAAGGATGGAGGATGGATTCAAGTACCTGGGTTTTTTCATAAAACAAAACAGCTACATGATTAATGACTGGTTATGTTTTATCAAAAAAGTTGAAAAGATAATCAACAACTGGGCATACTAATTCTTGTTCATTGGAGTTAGGTTAACGTTAATTCTGTTTGTTCTTAAAGGGATTCTGGTATGTTGGTTCTCTCTGATTATGCTTCCTTCTTCTATAATAAATACCCTCAGATAAAAAAAAAACTATGGGAAGGATCAAGGAAGGAGAGAAAATACCTCTTGGTTGCTTGGGAGAGACTTGCTTTACCCAAGTCTCTAGGTGGTTGGGATATTAAGCATCTACATTGGTTTAACTTAGCATTGTGTCTTAAGAGATTTTGGAGGACTCTATTTGGGAACAACTTATGGAGTAGGAGGTAATTGAAATTTCAAACTCTTCTATTATCTAGAGTAGTTTTTTAAGACATTCCAATGGTTAAGAAAATGGATAGCGTGGGATATAGGGAATGGAAAAGAATGAGAATATGAATTGATCCTTTTGTTGGAGATCAAGGAAACTATATACTATTTGTGGAGATAATTGAGCATCTTAATATCTTGGAAATATCAACACTCAATCAAATCAAAAGACCAAGATGGTCAGTGCTTAGAGGGGGATATTGGCCTAATTCCAATGATATTGGCTTTACTGGTTAATGGCCGATATGCTGGGATAATTATATCAATTATTTGAATAATGCTAGTATTAGTTTGGAAAATGCAAAATATATGATTATATGGGCCTAGAACAAATCAACCAAACAGATTATTGCAAAAGGAGCGTATAAAGAAATTGTTTTCTCGCAGTTTAACCCCTCAAACAAATGGTGGCATGTTCAGGTATGGAATTGGGATATTCCTCTAAATCTAAAACACTTATTTTGGCTTATGATGGAAAACAAACTTATTTCTTGGAAAATTCTCTAAAAAAGAGGTAGGATTGATCCAAGTATTTGTCTTTTGTGTACATAGGATTCAGACACAATAGATCATATTTTTCGAACCTATTTCTTTAGTAGGATGCCATGGGATTCTGTTCAATAAATTTTAAGAATTGATTCTGGTTGGGAAGCTCATAATTTGGAGGATTTTTTCAAAGTTTGGTATAGTGCATAAAGAAACTACAAGTTATTACCCATGTTTCTTTGTTGGAATATCTGGAAAATGAGGAATATGAATATTTTTGAAAACCAAAGTCCTAATATGGATATATGTTGTTTTAGAAGTCTATATTTGTTTAAAGCCTATGTTAACTTCAAAAATCCAAAATCAAAGAAGATATTCTGTCATCCTTTTTACCCAAGCAATCCAGCTTTGGGTTTTTTCGATGGCTCTTCAGTGGATGGAAAATGTGGAAATAGTATGGTAGTAAATATTAATGATAGTCATTTTTTCAAACTTTGGATGGGACGTGGAGTTAGAATTAATACAAGAGCTAAAAACATGGGAATGTGGGGAGTCATTTATTTTGCATAAAAAAATTGGGAGTGGTTCTATTAGCATATTTGGTGTTTCTAAGATCTTAATTGAATGGGATAAAGGAAAATACTCGTTACAGGATTCTCAGTTGAATTAGTGGGGGGGAGAGTTAAATCTTTGATTGAATCCTTCAATCAAATCTCTTTCACTCATATCTATAGATTCTTTAATGAAGAAGCAGATACATTATCTAAATCAGTTGTGCAGAGCAAGGAAGGGCTTCTGCATTTCAAAGATTTTAGAAGATTCCTTGATTTTTTGGAAGATTCCTTCAATATAGTTTTTCTAAGATGTTGGTTTTTGTATATTTTGTGAGTTTCTATAAGTGTAAAGAAAGAAAGATACCCCATTTGTTTATTATGCTTTTTAGCAATCTAATTTTAGAGTAATAGGCAGTTACTTACTATGACTTTTGTTAGTTTTCCTTAAGATCTGATTATATTATCTAGGATTTTTATATGAAAGAATAATAAGTACAACAAGATGCATAACATATAAAAGACACACAAGAAACAAATATTTTCACTAGCGAAACCATAAAGGAGAATACCCCACAAACTTCCTCATAATAGTAAGATGATCAAAAGCAGTAATAAGAAGTATTCAACAACTATTTATCTCTCCTCCTCTAACTGTCTCTCTCTCTCATGCGAAATTGAGAGTGTGAGGTGTGTATAAATGAGGCAAAGATCCTCCCTATTTATACCCTTTCAAGTCACTCACCAAACATAAGACTCGAGTCCACATGTCTTCTCACATAGGGCCTGTTCGGGTACACAGGGTACTCCCAAAAGACCGAACACCTAGAGCAACCACTTCACACAAATGAATCACAGATCAATACACCGATGTTTGTCATGTGGTTAAAACCCTCGAGAGGGAAACAGTCCACAGCCCCAGCCAAATAGCTACCTGGAGCAATTTATTATGCAAAAGAAAGAAAGTTACATGAGCTTCTCATAATTGATCAACTAGCCAAGGACCCTCCATGCTTTTTAAATAGAGATCATGGACCAATCAAGTGTTAAGCCACATATCAATGGTAGGTATGATCTACGAGAAGTTGAACTGTCGGATCACTTTATGTCTAGAAAATATTGCGACCGTTGGATTAGAATATTTACAAATGCATACTAATGCATACTAAAGAAACACACTTTACCTAACAGATATATTACACAAGTTGATCTTAACTAACTCCTAAGTGTCTAAATATCCTAACATCCCCCCTTAAGAACAACTTGGGATAGGATTGCAGGATTTACAAAAGTGACACTATTAGGAGAAGGAAGGAGGCATTAGAGCCTATCCCCCCTTAAGGACACATTCCTAAACTCCTAACATAGATCGAAGTTTAGAAAACTTCACTTCTGTAAGAGACTTGGTGAAGATGTCTGCAACTTGATCATCTGTGGGGCAATAGAGCATTTCAAGAACATGATCATGAACAAGATTTCTGATGAAGTGCATGTGTAGCTCAATGTATTTGCTACGTTGATGTAGAACTGGATCTTTGGCAAGCTTGATGGCACTTTTATTGTTGCACCAAAGTGGAGTAGGCTGCTGTTGCTCGAATCCAAACTCTGAAAGGATCTGTCAAAGCCATAAAGCTTCCTGACTGGCATTAACTACGGCTCGATATTCTGCTTCTGCTGAAGAAAGAGCAAGAGCTTGTTGTTTCTTACAAGCCCAAGTGACAGGTCTAGATCCCAGACTAAAAACATAACCTGCAGTAGACTTTTGATCATCAGGATCGCCGGCCCAATGTGAATCAGTGAAACCAACCAACAAAGGTTTCCCCCCTGTAGTGTAATGAATGCCAAACTGAATTGTACCTCGAATATATAGAAGTATTCTTTTTGCTGCTTTCTAGTGGATTTCATGAGGTGTTTGCATGTAACGGGCAACACAACCAACGACAAAGAAAAAGGTCAGAAAGGGAATGAGTCAAGTATAAGAGACTACCAACAATCTGATGATACAAGGTGGCATCTACTTCAGGGGAAGTACAAGTGGTAGAAAGTTTGAATCCAGACTGGAAGGGAGAAGGGGTTGGTTTACAATCTTCCATGTGAAAGCGACGAAGAAGGTCACAAGCATACTTAGACTGGGAAAGAAATATTCCTTCTTTGGTTTGCAAGACTTGGAGACCAAAAAAATAATGCAAATGTCCTGAGTTTGACATTTCAAAATTTTGCTTAAGACTGGATTTCACATGGGTTAAAAGTTTAGGGTCACTACTAGTAAGGAAAAGATCATGAACATAAAGAACAAGTATGCTGAGATGGTTTCCTACTTTCTTGGTATAGACATTGGGGTCAGAATGACATCTAGAAAAACCAGTGTCAAGGAGAAAGCTATCCATTTTGGCATACCAAGCTCTAGGAGCTTGCTGAAGGCTATATAAGGATTTCTTAAGGAGACAGACAAGGATAGAGTTATCTTGAACATATCCATGAGGTTGTTTCATGGAAATTTCCTCCTATAAATCACCATGTAAAAAGACAAACTTGACATCCATTTGATGGACTTCCCAGTTATGTAATGCTGCAAGGAAAAGAACAAGGCGGATGTAATTCATTTTTGCGACAGGAGCAAAGGTTTCATTGTAGTCAATCCTTCAACTTGGGAAAATCCTTTGGCAACTAACCTTGCCTTAAGTATTTCAACACTTCCATCTGATGCATACTTAGTTCTGTAGACCCATTTACATCTGACAAGTTTTCTTCCTTTTGGAAGAGGAACAAGATCCCAAGTATCGTTCACCATTAAGGAATGATATTCTTCATCCATAGCTGCATCCCAATCTGAATTTCCTAAAGCTTCTGCAAAAGTTTCTGGATCATGATTCTTGAAAACTTGAGCCAAAAGAGAAGAGGCTCACTGAAACTGAGAACATGTTCGACGTTAATCTCTAGGATCACCGACAAGATCACCAGTTGCTTCACATGTTGAACGGACCCATCGAGGAAGCATTGGTGTTGGTGCAATTAGAGGAATGTGAGAAGGCAGAGGTGGATTTTCATCCTCACTGTCATCATCAGAAACTGGAGTTGGAAACCTGTTAAGGAAGTTGGAAGAAGAAGAAGGCACAATTGCTGAATCAGGCTCGCAGGCCAAAGATGGCACACCCGCCAAGTTAGGCTCGTAGGCCAAGAGATTTTCATCAAATTTAACATCTCTTCTAATGATTATGTCATGAGAATGTGGCTGAAGAATTCTATAACCTTTTACATCTTCTGAATATCCAAAAAATATGTACTTTTCACTTTTAGGCTGCAATGCTTTCCGTTTTTCATCCGGAATGTGAGCCCATGCTTCACAACCAAACACACGAAAGTGAATTACATTTGGTTTAATTTTACTCCATGCTTCTTCTGGTGTTATACCTTGTAAAACTTTAGTGGGTGTGCGATTAACTATGTAATTTGCACAATTTATGGCCTCAGCCCAATATTGAAGACTCAGTCCCTTAGATTGGATCATACAATTAGCCATTTCTTTTAAAGTGCGGTTCTTCCGTTTAGCTACACCATTTTGTTGTGGTGTATATGGAACAGTGTGTTGTTCTTGGATTCATTGTTCAGTGCAGAATGTAGTGAAATTTTTGTTAACATATTCTCCTCCATTGTCAGATCTTAACTTAATAATTTGATGACTAGATTGTTTTTCAACAAGGGCCTTGTAGGCCAAGAACATGTTAAATATTTCACTCTTAAGTTTTAAGAAGTAAACCCAAGTGCGTTTGGAGTAGTCATCAATAAAAGTTAAAAAATATTTGAAACCAGAAAAAGGAAGCAGATGGAAGAGGACCACACAAGTCACCATGCACAAGCTCCAAGGGAACTGAGGCGTGTCAAGAGGCACATTTGTCAAAATTGTCCCGATGATGTTTTCCGAGTACACAACCGGAAAAAACACCATCGTTACAAGATACCATCAGAAGACCAGTCACCATATTGTCTTTACATAGTTTTTTCAATGAGTGATAATTTAAGTGACCAAATCGCTCATGCCAAAGTTTGCTTAAGTTATCACTATGCGCAACAAAAACTGAAGGAAAAGGTGATGACCCAAAGTTGTTAAATTTGTGCAACCTGGTAATATCATCAACAGTTCTAGTAGCAAGGATATTTTGAGGATTTTTAAAATCCTTGATTACAACTTGGTGAGGTGTAAATGTCACAGTTTTACCTTCACTCGAATGAGTAATTTGATAGACCGATTACAAATTGTAGGAAATTTTTGGAACACATAGTACATCACTGAAACGACCATTTTCTACTGGAACTGTTCCAGATCCTACAACACTTAGATATCTATCATCACCAACAAATATTTGTTTGGTGTTACATTAATGCATAGTAAAAGAGATGGCTTGATTCTAATCCATATGATAAGATGCTCCAAAATCAATGAGCCATTCAGTTGAAGTAGAAGAAGAAGATGCAGTATAAGAGTAACCAGAAGCACAAAGTGCATGTCCATGAGAGGTAGATTCTGAAGACGAATCTAGGCTGATGTGGTGCTTCTTGATTGCTGCTTCCAAGGCTGTCATCTTCTTGAAACGCCTTAGATTCATCATGATTATCTTTCCCATAAAAATTGCAATGACGCTCAGTCTTCTTTCCTTTTGGATTGGATCCTTTGTCATTTTTGAAAGAAGGAGCTGACTGAGAGGGTTTGGGACCCTTGTTGTTTGGCTTATTATTGCAAAAATTCTATTTCTTAGGAGGCTTGGAATTGTCTTTCTGTTGGGACGATAAGGATTTCCCAGATGTATCTGCATTGTTAATTATTCCAAGATGAATGAGCTTATCTTGCTCTCTAATTAAGGAATCACAAAATGATTCAAGACTAGGCTCTTGATAGCTAGTTGCAATCAAGGATTCTTTCATGGAGTAAAATGTAGATGCAAAAACAGAATATGCAGGTCCAAGTTTGGAAAGAATATGATAAATACATTGTTTGTCTTCTTTCTTAATATTGCATTCTTCACATAAGAGTCTAAGAGTTTTATACTTAGATAAATAGTCTTGAATGCACGAAAAATCACTTGGATTCAAAGAAATCAACTCATTCTCAAGTTGATGACCTCAAATTTCATTGTGTTACCCAAACACAGATTCCAACTTTTCCCAAGCTTTATCAGGTTCATCAATTCTAGATATATGGAATCGCAAATTAGTAGAGATTGACATCCGAATCAATCCTCGAGCTTCATCACATCTATTTGCCCATTTTATTTTCTTATAATCATAAGTGGGTTCTATTTCTTTCCCTAAGGTAATTCTGAAAAGTCCTCTACTTCGTAGAACATCTTCTATACGAGATTTTCATGAGAAATAGTTAGAACTGGTAAGTATAATATCACAAGGGGAAGCCATACTGTAAAATAATGACTGAAAGAACAGAAACTAACTATCTGGATGCAAAGAGCTCAAAAAATTAGGCTATTTAAAAAAAAAATGGCACTGAAAACTGATTCTGGATGATGAAGTTATGCTTGATCAAAGAAAATGTTGAAGATGTCCCCAATAGTGACGTGGCAGATATTAACTTGACCAACTAAAACAAAGAACCCCCCTTTTTCCCAAGATGAACCTTTGACAATCACTTACAATAAAGTTTTTTTTTTTAAGTGAATCACTTTTGTAAAATAATTGATGTTCACTTTTATAATAATGTTACTTTTAAATAGTGCGGAAATAAATTAAAAGACTTAAGTGACTCACTTTTTTATTTTATTTTATTTAAGTGAGATGCACTTTTACAATGAGTAACTTGAAAATAGAAATTGCATGCATTAAAAAGTAACTAGATAAGACTTGAACTCAAGACTTATCAATGAATAAAACAACTTTGAACTAAGTGAGCTAAGTTTAAAACGTACGTAAAATAGTGGAAAGAGGAAGGTTTTTTTTTTTTACTCTTCTCTCTCGTTTTCCGTGCTTGCCTTTTTTTTCCTGTAAATCACAAAAAAAATGAAAAACAAAAAACAAAAAACAAAAAAAACTTTTCCACACTATGGGTGGGGTTAGATCTTGGTTATCTTACCTGGAAAGTCTACGTTTTCAAGTTGTCTCGTTGTTTCTGATTTCCGCGGTCGCACAAGGTGCACATCAAAGAGCATACGTAGCCGAGAATATGAGAAAAAAAAAACTTTCCCTTACTGTTTCTGATTCGCCGCGATCGCGCAAGGTGCACGACAAAGAGCACATGCAGCTAGGGAAGGCAATAGTCCGAGACTAAAACAGTAAAGATCTAGTAATAAAACTGATAAAATATGAGAGATTTAAAAAAATAAAACAAATCCGTCACTGTAACATTATACCTTCAGATTTGTCGAAATGTGTGTTTCTGGATCAAACGGAAATGATTTTCGATGAAACAAAAACTATTTTCCAATGAAAGCGGTGCTCTGGATGCAATGGAATAGCTCCCACAACCCATAAATGCATAGAAATTCTAGAACAAAAAACCCTTTTTAAAGTTTCGGCAACACCGATTCTAGATCTTGATCAAAACTGAAAGCGACTCTTCATAAACGCTCTGATACCATGTTCAGGTACACAAGGCACTCCCAAAAGATCGAACACCTAGAGCAACCACTTCACACAAATGAATCACAGATCAATACACCGATGTTTGTCACGTGGTTTAAACCCTCAAGAGGGAAACATTCCACGGCCCCAACCAAATAGCTACTTGGAGCAATTTATTATGCAAAAGAAAGAAAGTTACATGAGCTTCTCATAATCAATCAACTAGCCAAGGACCCTCCATGCTCTTTAAATAGATATCATGGATCGATCGGGTGTTAAGCCATGGATCAATGGTATGTATGATCTAAGAGAAGTTGAATCGTTGGATCACTTTATGTCTAGAACATATCATGACCGTCGGATTAGAACATTTACAAATGCATATTAATGCATACTAAAGAAACACACTTTACCTAACGGATATATTATACAAGTTGATCTTAACTAACTCCTAAGTGTCTAAATATCCTAATAGGGCCCACTTCTCCTGGAGAGACTACAAGTACATATTACATGATGTCACACTGGGGACTATTGCCCCGACTTACAACGAAGGTTGTACCTAAAGGCCTAGACACAATTTAGACATCCTGTAAATGGGTAACACACATCCCCAATGGGGGTACAACAATATACAATGATAATATACATCAGAATATCTTCTGAAGTTACAAATACATTAACACTCCCTCTTAACTAGGAAGGTGTTCTCTCTCTACACAGTCATCAACACATCTAGTCATGTCTTCATCACATCGTCATCATCATGGAGTCATAGGGTCTTCATCATAGTTGATGCCATCATCTTCTTATAATTTGATCATCGTACCATACTATATGTCATCATAAGTTTCTACAGAGCCAACCCTTTTTCATGCTGGATGTAGGCCTAGTCCTCTGCCAGGTCTTCATTACATCTCGAGAAAGCCTTCACGTAGAAACTGTCCAGGATCTTCTTTACATTTCCATGACAATAACATCGTCTTCTACTGTCATCTCGTTGTATCTAGATCATCTCTTTTGTCCCACAGAAGACAAAACAACAAACAAACAAAGCATATACGGTCGACCCGCTTTCTATCAAAGAATAGCCTAGGTGCACCTCTTGTGCTTAATGAACTTATCTTCTCAACATGGGAACACATATATCTCATATATATGTAAGGACAAATTATGACCCAACAACCTACTACACCAGGACCTTTTATGTTCTTATGGTCAACCTCAAGGTATTACATCTAAACAACCTGCGTCTAGGATCTTTTCTGTTCAAATAACCTTCAGGGCGTATTACGTCCGAGTAACCTATGCACCACGCCGGGGATTATTCTTTACACTCAGACAACCCATGGGGTGTATTACATCTGAATAACCTACGTACCATGCCAGGACTCATTCTTTACATTCGGATAACCCGTCACATAACTGATTACAACTGAGCAACCTTCTACACCAGGATTTTTCCCACTCGGACAACCTGTCTCATTTCCCATGTGAGATAATATGCTTTGTAAAATATCAGGACTGATTACATCCAAGGATATCGTGCAGGACTGATTACGTCTGAGCAGCCTACAAACTTCGCCAGGATGTTACACTCAGACAACTTGTATTTCTAGCTATGCTAGAACACATCACTCCCTCTTTTGAGGGATCTCAGTCTGGATCACACCAAGTCTTTCTCTGAAGTACTCAAACTTCACTCTCGCAAGAGGCTTTGTCAACACATCGGCTATCTGCTCCTCTGTTGCCACGTACTGGAGCTTCACTGCTCCTCTGTTGCCACGTGCTAGAGCTTCACTTTGCCACGTATTGGAGCTTCACTACTCCTCTCTACACCATATCCCTGATATAGTGGAACTTGATCTCGATGTGCTTCAACTTGTCATGGAACACTACGTTTTTCGACAGCTTCACACAACTTTGATTGTTGCAGAAGATGCAAGTCACATTCAATTAGATATCAAATAAGTCAGAGAGTAGTTTTCACGGCCACATTGCCTCACAATTAATAGAGCAAGCTGTAACATACTCTGCCTCGGCTATAATCAATGTCACACATGATTGCTTCCTGCTGAACCAGGAGATCACGCCAGATTCCAAACTGAAGCAACAACCTGAGGTGCTCTTCCTGTAAGTGGCACTACCTGCCCAGTCTGAATCAACATAACCGTGTAGGTTAATCCTCTTATTCGCATCATATTTGATCCCATAATCCATTGTACCTTTTAGGTACCTCAAAACATGCTTTACTTCTATCAGGTGAACCTGTATTGGATCCGTTAGGAATTGGATCAAGGTGTTCACCACAAAGCATATGTCTGGTCTCGTATTTTTCATATACATAAATGAGTCAATCATCTGATGATACATCGTGGCATTTACCTTCTCGGATGAAGCATCACTCAAAAGCTTCAAGTTAGATGCCATAGGTGTGGCCATTTCCTTGCAGTCCAACATTCTGAATCTCTCCAGAATCTCCATTGCATACTTCCCTTGCCCAAGGAAGATTCCATATGCACTTTGCCACACCTACATTCCTAAGAAGAAGTGCATCATACATAGGTATTTCATCTCAAACTCTGTATCAAGTCTGCTCCTTGCATCTATAATGAGTTCCTCATCGCTTGTCAGAAACAAGTCATCGACATATAGCAGGAGTATCACTGGTATTTTGTCTTCCACCTTGAAGTAGAGGTTGGAATCTGCTTTACTCTTAGTAAATCCCAAGCCCATTAGGAATTTATCCATCCTTCCATACCATCTTGTCGGTGCTTGTTTCAATCCACACAATTCCTTCTTTAATTTGCACACATGGTGGCATGAGGTTGGAGCGCACAAGTTGATGTACCACCATCGATAGGAAGGGTGTCGATAAGGACAAAATACAACTGCGGAGGGTAAAGAAACCGACAAATAAGGATATTTTGGTTGAGTTAGTTAGTGATTGGTCAAGTGGACCATTTTGTAACAGCCAAGTGAGCCTATAAGTAGAGTTAGGATTATAATATTGAAGAACGATAGAGATGATTATCTTGGCTTAGAAATCAATCAATCTTTTTGGCATGGAAAATTATCTTATTTTCGGCAATCTATGTTGGGGATCGATTGTATGAAGACTCATTCTGATGAATTGAATTGGAGAGATCGACATTTTTTATTTTATGGGTATTAATGTTTTGTTCCTTCAAATTGTGTCGTATCTAAGGATGTTTTTAGTACATATTCTGTTTTTGTAGCTCCTTTTCTACATTATTGGGTAGGAACCATGTCGATCTGCGATGAGTTGATATGAGTTGATGAATGATTGTGCTACATATGGGATTTTTCCTTTACTGTTACGTGAATGATGCAAAGTACCGCGCTACTTATTAGTTTAATACAGGTTGATATCTTTGTCGATTTGAATCTGAATTAATGCAGATCTGAATCATAATGATAATAGTCTTTGACGATGTGAATCTAGGTTAATATGATTGTGAAACGTAATGGTAAGTAGATCTAGTTAATAGTGCGGTTGCATTGTATTCTGTTGCGATCCTGGATTTTTGGGTGATGTTGAGATTGAGTAGAAGATAAGGCGAGTCCTCTTCACACTGCAGAAACTTGGCTCTTGCAGCCCTTCGTCTGACATCTTAGGTGAGACTACGCGTGCTCTGTAGGTGTTGCTGGAAAGGGTAAAACCTTTCCGGGCCAATGTTTAGGGAGTCTGTGTCGATGGTTGTTGATAACAATGCGAAGTGAACCCCTATCGACAGAACTGTGTCAACAAATAGATATTTAATTTGTAATTTTTTTAAGTTCGTCTCTATCTTCAGAAGTTTTCGTCGAATTTTAAGCCTAAATGTTCTAGTAGTGGTTGGAGGATTGTGGGGCCATGGAAAGCGATATTGGGAAGTAATTTGTAGTGGGGAAAGAGAGAATATGATTTAACTCTATATTAAGATGTACAGGGGTCGAGCGCTCCTATAACACTTTAGAATAATACTAGGAAATTTGGATTCTAAGGGATTTTTACTCATATTTTGAATTTTGGCGGATTGAATGGAGGGGACACGTGGAAAGAGACTAATAGATGAGAATTTATGACATGGGGAGCTCATTAAATTATTTAAACATTGAGGGAAAAGTGGCAGTAGGTAGAGATGTTGGGAAATTGTGGTGACACGTTAGATGGCCCCCTCATATTATGGCTAGTCGGGGATAAGTGGTTATAGGATCAGGGTGATGGTGGTTTAGATAACTTGATTTAATGAGTCTGAGTTGCTTAGATGCAGCCACATGGCCACGATGGTTTCATTTTAGGCTCTTGCATTTGATTAATGCATGATTAGGTTAAGGGGCCGAAATCCATTTGAGTTGTAGATCCTATGATAACTGAATACTTGTGACTCATCCATTACACTACTTTTTGTCAGTGGGCCTTCTCCATATGTCAAATCATCTTACTAGTTGTTGGGGGTATGTGTACCTTTGCGAAAATCCAAGTAAGTGGTTTCAACCTCCAGGTGACAGTGGTTTGGAGAACCCAATTTCATGAAACCGAGTCGTTCAACTGCCGCCATGTGGTCACAATGATTTTGATTTAGGCTCTTGCATTTTAATTAATGACCGAGCACTTTTTCTAGCTTGAACTTCTGACATTCGTTGATCTTTACCTTCGAATTATTCATGCCGTTGATTTTGCATTTATTCAATGCTTTCATTATCGCATTACAACTGCTACTTGACAATGAAGAGTGACTACCTGACTTGCCGATCAATTTCTCAGATATGATCACTCGATGATGTATTCTAATTTCTTCAACAATATGTGGAAAGAGAACATCACTTGGGTATTGGAGACCTTAAATAAGAACCGGTCGATTGTCAACTTGAAAAAATGTGATTTTGGGAAGGAGTTCTTGATTTAAAATTGAACATATGATCGTTTAAGGGGAGTTGAGAGTAAATCCAAAGAAGATTGCAACCATCAACCAATATACCACTCCAACTCCAACTAGATTAACCAAGGTCGAAAGTTTCATGGGAGTATCTTGATACCTAAGGAAATTTATTGCCAACTTCTCTATGATTACAACACCTTTGCACTCATGACGATAAAAAAGAAGAGCTTCCACTGGGGATGTCCACAACACAAGGAATCCAAATACTTGAAGAGAAGGATAAATAATGATCTAGTGTTTTCCATGCCAAACTTAAAACGACCATTTGATTTGGAGATTGATGCTAGTGTATATGCATTGGGAACAATGCATATGAAAGGAGTAAGACTAGTATGATAGCATTATGACTTGTTCCATGTATAAGTATTGGATTAACCCATACATATCAAAGAGATCTAGGTGATCATGAAATAAGTGAAGAAATGGAATCACTATCTCCCAGGGAAGGATACCATCATCCATATTGATGACCAACACTTGTAGTACCTGCAAATCCAAAGAAATATGTAGCAAGTGAGGAATTACAAATGGTTGGGATTCTTGAAACAATTCCATATACTGATCAAGTATAAGAAAGGAGCCACAAACAAACTAGTAAACATGCTCCCATGACCACCATTGAAGAAGATTGCAACAATGGTTGTGATCATGAAACTTGAGCCATTCACACATGATATTCTTGTCAAGTATTATGTAGAAGATGAAGATTACATATGTATATATAAGTAACTAAGGGAGTAGACATTGCCACAAAAGGAAATTGATTCCATCTCTAGGAGGGACCCTTATAGAAGTTGGAAAATTTATAAATTCCTCATGGGAGAAGCATTTCAATAGTGAGAGAAGCTCACACTTCAAGGATCGCTAGGAATTTCACCGCAACGAAGAAAATGGTGAACTTGGAGTGATATGTGTACTAGTTGAAGATGCACAATAATGTGGTGCTATTTTTTAGAGGTTATGTGTTGTGCTTTACTAGAAAGCCAAGTGAATAGAGTCATGGGTTGTATATGCCACTGCAAATAGCAAGTAGGCCTTGGAAGAGAATCTCTATGGAATTGGTTTGAGGACTGCCTATATCACATAGAGGCCATGACTACCTATTTGTCGTGTTGGATTTTTTTAGTAAGATGTATCTTGTCATTATATGCTAGAAGATGATATATGAATGAGATGAAATTGATATATTCTTCATTCACGTTTGGGTACATTTTGGCTTTCCCGAACCAGTTATTTATGATCGAATAGTAGGTTCTTGGGTACATTATGGACAACACTTTTGGAAAGGATGTATACCAAGCAAAGGTATTCCATTGCATTCCATCTCTAAACTGATGGACAAATGGAGTTTCTAACTGAAATGTTGGTGCAACCATTGAGAGGGTATAATTGCAAGCATCCAAAGACATGGTATGAACAACTGGCGTACAATCAACACTAGTACAACTGAGGATTGCATTCCTCCATCAACAAGTATCCTTTTGAGAATTGTTTTGGATACCTACCTCCTTCACCATTTGATGTTGCATATGGATAGTGGAACGATGAGACCAAATCACAGGGTGTGGCTCATTGGCAGATGGGTACATTATGGACAACACTTTTGGAAAGGATGTATACCAAGCAAAGGTATTCCATTGCATTCCATCTCTAAACTGATGGACAAATGGAGGTTCTATTTGAAATGTTGGTGCAACTATTGAGATGGTATAATTGCAAGCATCTAAAGACATGGTATGAACAATTGGCGTACAATCAACACTAGTACAACCGAGGATTGCATTCCTCCATCAACAAGTATCCTTTTGATACTTGTTTTGGATACCTACCTCCTTCACCATTTGATGTTGCATATGGATAGTGGAAGGATGAGACCAAATCACAAGGATACAAGAAGAAGGAAATCATGTTTATGGACAAGATCATGTAGATACATCCTAAGGTACATGAGAAGATTGAGGAAATATAATAATAGTTCAAGGCCAAACATGAACAACACTAATAAGACCATAAGTTCAAAGTTGGAGATCAGGTATAGATTCACCTATGGATGGGAATATTGCAAAGACTAGGAAAAAATCCCAAGCCTTTCATATATAGACCGACATTATTGAACAATTGAAGGAGAATGATTTCAGATTCAGACTTCCTCCATATATGTAGATGAGTTTGGTAGTGAATGTAGAGTACCTAAAGTTGTTCAAGCCAACCATGTTGTATGGCGATGGGGATCAACAAATTATTCCCACTATTGAAGACCTTACACCACATGCATTTATAGAGTTGAAAGAAGAAACATTGTTGCATTGTAAGAAGTAGGTAACATGTAGAGGATGACATGAACTATGGATAATTGGCATTAAGGGACATAATCCAAGGAATACAAAATGATATGAGAGGAACAATATTGAATGCATGTTCCCTCATCTCTCCTTGAAATATTTTGGGGACCAAAATACCCCAAATGGGGAGTTGTGATCCAAAATGAGATCCGAATAAAAATGGATTTAGGTGCAGTCTCAACAAAGATAAAAAAATGTACGGTTCAAAGAAAAGGATGGGACAAAAGATATAATCGGTGGCATGAAAGGACCCATGTCATCACCAATGTGATCTACCCTTGCATAAAGACAACACTCCCATGTTAAAATGTAATGTAAGAATGAGATATTATCTCATTCACTTGTTAACAAAAATTAATGTGAAGGAAATAATCTATTCAAGTATTAAAATTCAATAAAAGGAACAATCCCTTCTCAAATGTATGAAAGGGAGAAAAGAAAAAGAGGAATATGAAAGTGTTGGGGATGCTTGGCCTTGCATCTATCCACAGGATATATCTCCTCCTATTTACTTGATCTCATAGATGAGAGAGGGGTTCTTTGGCATATAATGGGAGTTCTATTGTCCAAGTTCCCATGAGCAGAAGATAAATTGATCTAGAGAGACAAAGGGTGCTGAAAGTCGTCCATTACTAGAAATTAAAGAGTCAAGTCCGAAGCCATGGAATGTTGGTTTTACCATTTTTGTTTCTACGGTAAATAATGTTTTTATGAGATATATTTGAAGAGTGTGTGCTTATTTTTATGCATTTGCTTATCTTCTATGCTATTCAATATCTCAATGTGCCTTTAATGGAATCAAATGAGCTAGTAGAATATATGTATGAGAGAGATGTGTATTAAATGGAGTTATTACTGCATATCTTCTTGTTTTATTGATCCATGGAGTTCCAAGAACTAGTAAACATCCTTTCATGGATTCCCAATCAAACTTAAAGATCCTTGGACTTAATTTTGGAGTTGTCGCCATTATCTAGGGGGTCATCACAATTGATTTTGAAGGATTATTTAAAGACTGGATTATTCATTTTGAATGGGATTTTTTCTCATCTCCCTTTGGTCATACACACCTCCTCCTCTAGTGAATTCACCCTAACATCTAATACTATTAGTGTGTAATCATATTCCTTCCCAATGTTGGATCGCACACTGCTTGAGAGAGAGAAATTGTTGCTTACAATCATATTTACCTCAATTTTGGATTGTACACTACCCCTATAGGTGAAATTGTTGTTTCAATGAGTGAAATGAAAATCCAAAATTGAAATTTATGTATCAATGAGTAAAATTGATACTTTAGAAGTGAAATCATTGAGGTTTGTGATAAAACTGATATGCACATAGATGGAGTTGTTGATTAATGAATGAGATTACTATTCTTGATGGTGAAATGAATTCCATAGGGGTGAAACTAATATCAGTGTTAATGAATTCATTGCTCTCTTGGTGTAATTTGGTCTGCAATAACTACTCAGGAAATCATTGGCTTGTACTTCCCTTGATGTAGGTTTATTTGTTTCTCATCCATCTTAATCACCTCCTACTAGTCCATACAGTGTCATGGTTGAGGGTTTGACTGAATGTTAGTGTCCTTTAAATGTGTATGCTTATTTCCAAGTCCATGCATAGTCCATGCTAGAATCAATGGATATCCTAATGGTATTCAAAAGCTACTGAGAAAAAAAACCAATCCTCTCTCATGTTTTCACACACACACACACACACACCCACCCACACCCACCCACCCACCCACACACCCACCCACCCACACGCACGAATTAATGCATTAGATTTGTGTTGTTGGACACAAAAGAGGTAGTCTATTTTGTTTATTTGAAAGTTTGTGATTGAATATGTTTTCCTTTTACTGTGAGAGTGAGATATTCAATAGAACATAAGATGGAAGAGAGTTAGTAAAATGATTTAGAATCTGGCTAGTATGTGATAGCACCTTGTGCATGAAGTAGAATATTTTTGTTAGTGAAATGGACAAGATACGAGTCTACCGTTTATGGATCAATAGTACAACCCCAAGATATTTCCAATTTCTTTGAAGATCTCCTAAGTCTAGAAATTGATGGATATCATTGAAATTTTGACCTAGATGGGTGATAGATACAAACTCACAAAACATGTGTTGAAAAATGGATTCTATCGCTTTAAAACCATCATTGTCAAACCTCGTCTCCTACAAGACACCAAAATTGTTTTAACATCCTCCTTTGAGCACAATAAAAATCTCATCCACCCATGAGCCAAGATAAAATGCTTTGGAGTGTAACCCAAGGTTAGCTCCCATGATCCTGTCAACCATGTTCTTAAAAACAACTCACCCATTCTCATTTCCATAAAATTTACCACTATTACTTTTGAAGCCATCTTTGGGACTTCATGCAACTTTATGTCATATCCTATAACTTATTTCACTTGGTCTGACTAGAACTTCACACACTTTTCTCACTTTTTCTTCACATCCTCCTCTCTTGGGACCAAATAACCGTACCCTCCTTCACTTATAACAAACCGTTGTGTACCTTTACCACCATGTTCCTTGATCAATACTACTCTTGGATTACAATCAACAATAGTACGAGGAATGGAGCTATAAACAACATCACTTGACACACCCCCAAATCCTACATACATTTGAGGAAGAGAGTTTACAACTATCGAATTAAAACCTTATGCCATCGATATTGAGCACCATAAACTGACCAAAGCTAATGCCTTCCCCCAACCTCTTCCAAAACTTGAAACCATAGGCATACTCACAAACTAGGATATGAAAGAAGCACTAACGAAAAAGTTATGAAGATAATCTTGGGTTGAACGATAAATCACTAACCCTAGGAATTAATGAACATATAGGTGCAGTGAAAATTGACTACATGTAAGTTAGACAAACCACTTGACATCTCCTACCCTCCTCCAATGAACTCAATGGACCCCCTGCCACCACAACATATGAACTGACAACCCATTGGCTATTTCCTGTTGTAGATCTACTTCTCATTTCTAGACCCACAATGTCATACTTTCCTAAGGTGTTGACCTCCCAAATGTTGCATCTTGGAATGCTTGAAACACCAAGATATAGGGGAGACATTTGAATATTATTGATATTCATTGGAATCGACCAGATATTTTTCCCTTCAAAGGGGTAAGAGGAGCAGGAAAAATTGTAAGGATCCTTAATTTTCTTCAAATGTAGAGACCTTGGCAAATCTAATTAATTCTTAAATTAGAAACCATAAAATGTTTGGTCCATTTTTTTATAAAAATATTTATATTACTAAGGACTTCATACAGTTTTTGGAGAATTTTGGCAACTTTTAGACTAAAAAACAAACTATACCATGTAGTTAGGGCGAATCAGTGTAGAAAAAATTGGAATTGGAAAATCTTTTCTTAGAAAAAATGGAAATTGGCAAATCTTTTCTTGGAAAAAATTTCGAAAACTAGCCCATGGACTAAATTTCGCCCCTAAAATTTTCCTTGACGAGGAGTAACTGATCAAGTTGATCCCCATTACATCATCCAAATTAGATCTAGTTTATATATATACACTTATTTATTTTGGTTAATAACAACACTTTCAAATTTATACACATGTAGGATTAATTCTGCAAAGAATGTGAACCTACCAAAGGCATTCCACTACAAAAAAATATATAAACATGTATTATATAAAGGCAAAAAGGCTCAATCATGGAATGGTGTGGGATTTTCAAGGGATACATAGAAAATAATGTCACTAGATTTTGCACTACAATAAAATTATATTGATTATGTGGGGATTACATTGAAATAGATATATAAGTTGGGGTTTCCTTCCCATCACACAAACCTACCTGAGTGTGCTATAAATATTGTAGGGTTAAGAGTATGATAGTAAGTAGTGTTTCATTAGTGTAATAAGCTCCATGACTATAAGTATTAAGAACATATGTAGTTATACGAGATTCTATCATATATGTTCTAAGCTCCATCATAACCTAAGTTATTCCCTCGTATTGATTATGGAATATACATAAGGGTTAAGCTATAATGAGAGCCATGTAGGTATATTATGGCCATCAATGACTATTATGATTATTTAAGTCTATAAATTTGATTATAATTGAATTGTTATATAATATTATGAAGTACAATTATATGTAACATGTAATGGAGAAAGACCTTTAAGAGCTATGCATTGTACTATAAATCGTTCTTAGTGTTAATAAGCAAAAACTAGGCTTTGGTAACACACATTACCCATTCGATGAAATTTTTATTATTTTGAGTTAGAGTTCAATTGTGGGTATCTCCAAACTCTACAAAAATGAGAATGAGATGATATAATGTTATTATATATCAATTGGAAATGAGAATAAATTAAATTATACATCATTTTTCTTTTTATAATTTGTTATAATATCTCATTCGAATCAATTTACAAATACATAGTCAAAATATCTATATTTAACATTTATAGTATTTTCTAACTCATAAGCAATATGAACAAGTGGAATAAGCAACAAAGTTGCTTAGTACCTGCCTCCTAAGAAGAGATTGGAAATATATAGCATTAGGATAATTTTGCTATAAAAATATATGATAAAACAAATATAATTACAATTTGAAAGAAATTAAAACAAAAATGAATTAAAAAATGTCCATTTAAATATGATATAGGTTATTGCAATGTAGCATAAAACAAGCATATTCAAGCTTCCTTACATACTTCTAGTAATATTCTTGACTTATGTTATAAAAATATGCAAGTTTCTTTATAGACTAGCATAAATAGGAAATGAGAAATAATAGCTTATAAGACTATAAATTAATATCATTGTTGTGAGAATAGTTTATCCTACCCATTGGTACCTCCTTTCTCCTCTAACATATTATAATTTAAAACAAAATTATAAAACTTGTAATTCAACACGTGATGTTCCACGTCAATCCATTACATAAGGATAGTGAAATTT